>CM032230.1:138495000-138717500 GCA_019009955.1 Riptortus pedestris
GTTGTAGTATATCCCATTGACCATGAGTATATGAAAAGGAATGCTGTTTTGAGTGGTATTTTGCTGTTTTCGAACCACGTACCTTTATAAATGCTAATTTCCTTCTTACATCCAGTCCGATTACACTTCCAAATTGGCCCTCTGTTCCTTCTATAATAAATTTTCATTTTATGAAGTCCGGAGAACTTTTTCTCAGAATGGATTAATCCCTTCTTCTGAAGAAACTGGACTGAAACTTTCACATTAGATATTAACTGGCTTAACTTAAGCTAATTCATTGTTAGTGTTTTTCATGTAAATCTGATAAATGAATGCGTTTAAATACAAAATTAGGTTAGAGGTGAATCACATGTTCCAAATAATAATAAAATGAGTAACTGTTAATAGTATATATATATATATATATTTATATATATATATATATATATATATATATATACACATACATATATATACACACAATTTTCAACGAAACTCATTTTTGTCATTTCATAGGTAAGATCGATGGACATTTGAGGAAATTTACCTCAATAGCTGATTTTCCTTAAGGGAAATCTACTAAAAAAATGTTTTTCTAATAGGACATCTGCTTAAATATATTTCTGGTGACTCTTGCGCATTGCACATACGTCCGATTACCAACTATAAGATAAATCTCCAAAGATTTTGTTGCATTTTAGCAGAAAGGTGACCGGAAGTTGGACCAGAAATATTGTGTAAGGCCAGTAATCCACAATAAGCCAGTCCACAATACCCAGCTCCTTGGATTACATCACCTCCTCAGGGGAGGCTTAGCTTGTCTCCCTTCGGCAAAATATATACTCTCACCCCCACAATCCCTACCTACAGCATTTATGGAAAAAATATCCCTTAATTCTAGAAACATAATGCTAGAGAATTTGAATAAATATGTGAATAATGTGATTTAAAAAAAATGAACTATATTTTATAGCAGATGCCTCCTAAAAGTTAACGAGATTACACTTATCTTATCTGACGCGATATAGGAAAAGTTTCTTCTATATATAAAGTGGCCAACAAAATTCCTTTTTTCCCCACGCAGATTTCATTAGGAAATGTATTTGTTTGGTGTCACGAAATTGGAACGATTTGCACATGCGATATGCATTTGTGATCTTGATACTTGACGTTCGCGTGTTATGAAGTTTCATGGCTCCACATTCGGTTCGTCGAATAGAAGTATATTCCTGTTGACGCAGTCTTGAAAAGGAAACTGTGAATACCGATTGAAGTTCACAAGAATTCCGTAGTTAACATGAATTCGCATAAAAGCATTGTGAACCATGTCTTACCACAGCCCGGTGGCCCGTAGAATTCTTTCGCATTACACTTACCGCTTATGTGAGAAATTAGTAAGTATATCTGCAATATAAACGACTTTATGGAGGACCCGTTTTCACCGGACTGAAAACTCATGAACTGGTCTAAAACATCGGTACTCACAGTTTCGTCGAGGTAAACGGAGAGGAGGTCTCCACGGATGGCTGAGTACAGGCGTGCGTAGTCAGATGATGTATTTCGCTCCAAGATCTCGTCGATGATCAGCCTTCCCAGTTTGACCCTGTGGTATCGCAGCTACTTCTGGACTTGTCTGGATGCGGGGTCGTAACGGTGACTGCAGCCATTCCTGGGAAGAGGTGATCAGATCCAGAGGACATATTACGTGTTTGTCCAGCCACCTCTCCATTGCCTCTTCTTTGATACCTCTGTCTTTGTTGGGTCCGGCACGGGGCCGGCCCTCCCCAGTGGCAGCAGTAAGCCCCCGCTGTGTAGCTGCTGGGTAGGGGACCCGTAGGAACAGTAGGTCCTTAGTCGGCTTTGCTGTTTCGGGCAGGGGATTACTCCTGCCTTAATGGGGTAAGTTCTAGCGGCTCACTCAATGTGAACTACGGGCTGGGTGGAGTCCGGAGTGGAGGCTTGCCTTCACTGCCGGTCATAGACGTAGTGGTCGTGTGTTCAAAGCACGGGGACATACAGGCCAGGTAAACTGGTACATGTGATCTTCGTGTGGGAGCTGGGTAGTAGGAGACTGTCCCTTCCATAGGATCGGTAAATCATCGTAGCGAATCCTCAGTCACCATGAAGCGTTGGATAGGTGTAGGTTGGATTAAGGCCTCACGGCTAGGTGCCTCCTACATTGCTGCCGCACTTCGAAATGGGTACTCAATGTCTTTGTTGGGTCCAGTTCCAGCTCTCGTTTTATCCGTGCGATGACTTGGTTCATCTGTTGAATCAGCATTAGGTCCCAACCGTCCTGAAGACACAACTCCACATACGTGGTCCTCTTCCGCCTCCACTGGTCCTTCGGCAGTACAGCTATCTCCGAGACCCGGTACGTACTAATGAGCACACAGTACGTATCTCTATCTGACCTGACCGGCACCTCTATAGTAGGCGAGGCATCGCGGACCCACGTTTTAATAAACGATGGTATTGATATAACGTTCTGCGCTGTAACCTCGAAGACGAATGGTGCGGACATGCCGATGGGTGTTGAAGGAAGAGTCGGCGATGTTATGGAAGTCATGGTGTCACACTCTGTCCGTTGGTAAAGGCGCAATCGTGCATTGTGTGGACGTGATGGAAGCCGTCCTGGAGGTGGATGGAGACCGCGACAGAGTTTCCGCACATAAATTGAAACGAATCTTCCACAACGGGGAGGTAGTTGAAACTGAGATCTCACGAGCAGGTTATGTCAGCTGACTTTAAATCGATTATTTTTAAGTCAAACATTAAACTTGTGTTTAACAAATTATATTATTTTCCGTCTATTGTCGTCCTCCGCCCAATATAATATTTCAGTTAAAACTTATAAATGTCTTATTTTTACATAAAATTATGTTTGGGATATTGTAAATTGACGGTTGTTATTTGTAGAAAAGGAGTTTTTCCTTAAGAGGTTGTATGAAAGCCACGAAACATATTGGCCGTTTTTAATAATGTCTGATTGGGAAAAGTAAGTTTTTGACGGTGAAAGTATGAAGAATGTTATATTTATTTTTGTCTGTGTCCGCGCCAGCGGTCGCAATTTCTGTTTGATCATTTTGAAACTCGATATTTAAGCGTTTAATGCTAAAGAAAGTAAAAAAAATGATCGAGTTCATTAATGGCTGAAATAGGAGGCTTAGAGGGACGGGGCCAAAAAAACAAATTATCTTACTAATTACTGTGTTCATCCAGTAAAATCAGAACTAAAAAGAAAAGAAAAATAGGTGTAAGTAAATAAATATTTTTATTTTAATTGTACATATTTATACTAGACAATTGTTTTTCTACATTCTGTAGAATAATTGAAATATACATAGAGAAAAATGATTTGCTGCATCATAAAAATGCGCAAAAATGATATATTCATACAGAAATTTGAATCAGTTGCTCCGATGAAAAATACATTTCAGATAAATCCACAATTACAATTTAATTTAAAGAAAAATAAACCTTAGGAAACAATTCGTACGCTCGTTGGAAATATGCATGAATAAAATTCCAGCGTTAAATGTTGAACATGGTTTGTACAAGAAATGGATTAAAAAATTGCGGGAATGATTTATAGCTGTGGGTAGAAATGGAATACGCTCAATCTTCCACTGCGGCATAACTTTAATTTTTCAGTTAGTTGAGTTTAAGGGGTCCATTAAATATTTTATACCTCCCTGGCCGGCTCTCCAACCGGATCTCTTTGGCTTCAAGTGGAAATAGCCTATTTTATCGTTAGGCGGCCGTTTTGCAAGCAATAAAGGGGGAGGGGGAGAGATTTTTTTTTTAAGAACCCCTTACTTACTGACGAAGCAACTCTTCAAGTTTCTTCCGTCGACTATTTAAGAATCCTTCCGGCCATGGATTATTTACATCAGGAAAGAATATTTAATGCTGAGATTTTATTAAGCAGAAGACTGTCAATTAAGAGACACGTGTATTTTTAAAAGCTGTTTTATCATGAGTTATACGTATCACCAGCGTTTATTAGTGTTTTTTTTCAGGAATTTATTTCATATAAAGACGATGATTAACTATCTCCGTTTTAGCAGATTTCCCTTAAGGAAAATCAGCTATTGAGGTCGTACTCAGGACGCGATTTTCGAAAAATGTCTTCAAATGTTCATCGATCCTACACAGGAAATGAAAATGAGGTCCGTTCAAAGTTATATATATATATATATATGTCTGTTACCACTCTAATGGTCGCAATTTTTTTTTTATCGTTACCAAACTCGATGTTTAAACGTTTTATGTAACGACAGATCAAGCTCGTTAAGGGCTGAAATTAGACCAGTGGGAAGGAGGGCTTAAATTGGGTATTTTCGAAAATTCAAAATATCTGCGTTACTATATGTCAGACTAAAAAATTGTATAGAACCAATCTTATTGAAAATTAAATGTACTATAAATATTGTTATATACATTTCTTCTTTATCTTGTATATTAACCGAGATATTTGCAAGTATGTTCCGGTGACCCCCCCCCCTTCTTTAGTTTTTGGACTACTTAAATTTGATTGATTGAGATAAAAATTATTCTCATTCATTACAGACTACAGTATTAGATATAGTAAATAGTTTTCAATCAAATTAATACATTATATTTAGATATATTACAGTAATTGTTTTTCTTATCGGTAAAAAGTTGGCAGAACTGTTTGTTTACATTTCAGATGCTTTCCGTCGGGAGGTTTCTTATTATCGTTTGTATTTAATCACTTAATATTCACGGTGGAGTTGTGTTACCGGTATGTAGATTTATGTATAGTTATACTTCACACGGGAAATCTGCTTAGTTTACGCAGCCCCTGCGTGACCGACTTTTTTGAGGTGCTGGATGGTGAAGTAATTATCTTAGGTAAGAAAAGAAAGGCCTCGTTCCTTCACTGCTGCTTATTCGTTGCGACAGAGCGCTTTCAGAGCATACGCTCCATCATCAGTGCCCTGCTGGCAAACATTTACCGTTAAAAACGTTGTATAATATGCCATTTAATTTTAAAAAATGAGAAATATATGTACATTTTGATGGTCAAGAATTAGAGTTCAAACTTTAAACTTTAAGAATACAAATTAGTGTCTCGTTGAAAATTTACAGTTTATAAATGAAGAAAAATGTTTTTACAGATAAAAATTAAAATTAAAAGCTTATCAGTAGAAAATATACAAAATTTCAGTAAATAAATAATAAAAAAAAAAGTCTAAAATAGGATAAATTGTAAAAAACGAATAGTCTAATTAAAATGTTTTAAAAAACCAAAAATGATGGAAAAACCACCGGAGGAGCTACTGGGGGATACATACAAAAACACATATACATTAAAAATAGAGATAGATTCTCTCTAATTCTTGACTATCAAAATGCACATATATTTCTTATTTTTTAATTTAATGACATATCAAACAACGTTTTTTCTTATGGTAAATAATTGCCAGCAGGGCACCGATGATGGATCGTACGCTCTGAAAGCGCTCTGTCGCAACGAATAATCAACTGTGTAGGAACGAGGCCTTTCTTTTCTTACCTGATGATTAACTATATCTAAAGTATATATCCTGTTGTACACAAGGGCTGTGTGCATTATCCAGATTACCCACTTGCAGTAATCAAAAAAGCTTTACATGACATTATCTAAATATTTTAGTCCATAATGTGCCGTTCGTCATCCGTTATCGGCCCAAATTTAATAAAAATGCAAATATCTCAGTTAATATTCAAGATAGAGAATAAATATATAGATAATATTTGTAGTAAATTTAATGTGCAATAAGATTGGTTCTATACAATGTTTTGATCCGACGAATGGTAACGGAGATATTTCGAAGTTGCGAAAATCCTCCCCTCTACACCCCCCCCCCTCCCACTGGTCCGATTTCAGTCATATATATATATATATATATATATATATATATATATATATATATATATATATAATTTTGAACGGACCTCATTTTCGTCATCTCCTGGGTAGGATCGATGGACATTTGAAGAAAATTTCATAAATCGCGTCATCAGTTCCACCTCAATAGCTGATTTCCCTTAAGGGAAATCTGCTATAACTTGACAAAATTTTCGTCATCTACTAGGTTCTCAATTATTTGTAACAAGATACTAGGGTCAATCCATATCATCAAACAATTTCGTGTTGCAGAACTATCTGTAGAATTTTAATAGGATGATGAATTTTTGGATGCCGTGAGTAAAGAATAAAACAAACTCCGGAAATGGTTGAGAGATCTTGTATTATTACGGAGATGGCGGCATTGGAAAGGAAATCTTAAGACTTGCAAATAGAGAGAACTTTATTTCTTAGCGTTGAAAGACCTGATGAGGCAGCACTTTGGCGAAACGTCGAGACAGTGACAGCTTTAGTTAATCACAATTTTATTATACATTATCACATTCATCGTCTCAGTTCCATTCCGTGAGATCGCTCATCTCGTTTCGAAGCTACCAATAGAAAGAATATTGAAGTCTGGGGCCGGGAGGCAACTATTTCCCCCAGATCTGCTTTATTAAATTTAATCAAATCCCGACAAAGGACAAGTACAACCGTTGACAGACGGATGCTATTGGGATTAGGAGAGGATTTAACTCGAAGAGCTAAGCCGACCGATAAAAAAGTAGAAAAAGAAAATAAAAAGAAGGAAAGAAAAAAAACGAAGGAGAACACGAAATTGAAAGGCATAGTAGAAAATGCCTACCCCTTCTACCCAGACGACGGAGTGGAACTTGTGAGCTAACGGTACTAAAGAATAAGCTGAGACAGAACATCTCCCTCCCCCCACACAGACTCCCCCCCCTCCCACCATTTTCCAAGGAAACTAAAATCCCATAATCTGGAAGAAGTTGGGGGGACACGCCCCTTAATTCACCATCTCTCCTCTCATATTTGAAAGTCCAATCTTATTGAAAATCGATTCTACCCCCTTCGCGTTCCAGTCTATTTTTTTTTTCTCCGGCACATCTGTAAACGCGATAAATTTTCAGGTGTGAAATTTTATTATTATTTTTTTTTGGCGGGGCGTGGAAAATTCTCCTGCCAGAAAAGATATTGTATATTCTATATTACGCTTTAGAGGACGCGTTCTTATTAATATAAGTTAGGATTAATACATAGACGACCTTCGGTTATATGAATTCTATATCTTAAAGTCGTGGCATCCATTGTATGATAAAAAAAAATTGGGCTCATTTAATTGTTTTATCGTAGAAAGAAGTGAAAAACAGCTTTTACTTAAGCACTTTTAGTTTCATGTCTCTAATCTAGTTTTGTGCTTCTATGTACTATCATATGATTACTTCAAAAAGTCGGTCAAGCAGGGGCAGCATAAACTAAACACATTTTTCATGTTCTTGTATAACATGCATGTTATCTCATCTCACTACACATTCTCTATGTATACGTAAAAAGTCCGTCACGCAGGGGCTGCGTAAACTAAGCAGATTTCCCTCGTGAAGTTGTGTAATACATAAATATACATACTGGTAACCATACAACAACACCGTGAATAAATACAAACGGAAATAAGAAATGTTTCATCGAATTTCAATAACCCGCCGACAGGAAGTGTTAGGTTAGAAATGTAAACAAACGGGTCGGCCCGCCTCACACCGGAAAGAAAAACAATTACTGAAATATATCAGAATATAACACATTAATTTTATTGAGAACTATTTACTATATCTAGTACTGTACTTAATAATGAGTCAGAATAATTGTTATATCAATCAATAAAATTTTAGTAGTCCAAAACTTTAAGATGGGGGGGGGAGTCACTGGGACATATTTGCATGTCTCTCGTATAATAAAGATCTCTTGAATACAATTTTTTGGTATTTAAACTTCCAATAATGTGATTTATTATGTAGCAGAGTATTGTTTACGTAACATGAGTAGAAGTGGCGGTTTGCTGATGGCTAAAAACTGGAAAATGGTAATATCTTTGTTAATATTCAAGATATTGAATAAATGTATATATCAATATTTATAGGACATTTAATTTGCAATAAGATTGGTTATGTACAATTTTTCGATCCGACCTAAAAATGCAAATATGTCGGTTAATATTCAAGATAGAGAATATACGTATATAACAATATTTATAGTAAATTTGCAATAACAATTTTTCGATCCGATGCATAATAACGGAGACATTTTCGAAAATCCCCCCTCTAAACCTCCCCTCCCTCTGATCCGATTTCAACCATTAACGTACTTGATCTGTCTTTTTACATAAAACAGTTAAATATCGAGTTTCCTAACGATAAAACAAAAATTGCGACCACTTGAGCGTTAACAGACAAATATATATATATATATATATATAATTTTGAAAGGAACCTCATTTTCGCCATCTCCTGGATAGGATCGATGGACATTTGAAGAAATTTTTCGAAAATCGCGTCATGAGTACGACCTCAATAGCTGATTTTTCTTAAGAGAAATCTGCTAAAAGCTGTCCTACTGGAGGCAGACAACGAGAAAGACAAATAATTCGCTTGCTACTCGAGTTTCGAATAATTGTATAGATAAATAATTGTAGAGCAACAATTTTTTAAAGAGATTGGTTCTATAACATTTTTCGAACAAACTCATGATTTTAGTACTCTATATTTCACCATTGACCGTTTGATCTTTCATGGCAAACGTATTTACTTTACAGTTTGTATTAGTGACAGTAAACGTTCCAGTACCGTATACATAGCACTAAGTCAGGTGGGACTTGGGTAAATTATTACCGTTTCGTTTCTTGGAGACATTTTAAGCGGGGAGATTTTACAGGACAAAGAAACTTTTTGCTCCTGAGATAACTCTTTAAGGCAATTAATTTGTATTTTTGTGATGTTGTATTCAGAAACCATACCTTCAAGGCTTTTCAAGTTGCCAGAAATTTTCTATTACTTTTGCAGTCAATGAACTAATTAAAGTAAAATGTGATTTATGTAGTGGTTAAAAAAAAGTCAGTCAAAATGAGGACGGCGTAAAATAAGGAGATGTCTCACATGTTGATAATCTTTTACTATTCTCCATTTTTTCAGTTACAAGAAGCGTACATAAACATAATTTTGAATTTCAACTGAATATGAAATTTTTAGTGGATCCGGTGGTCTAAGTGAATACCGCATGAGTGGAAATTTACAGAAGTTTGAATACTAAACGTACAAAAAAATTAGAGTTAACTTTAGATATAAAGAAATAATGTTTAAAGTTTCAATAAGATTGGTTATATACATTCCTTCGGCAACTCAGAATAAAGTTCATTTGTTTCATTAAAACATAAATGACAGAAAGTAACAATGACTTGTTTATTAAGAACTTTTTAATTGAAATGAAGATGAGCTTTTATGAGCAGTAATTTCATGGCTAGTAGGATAGAAAGTTTTACATCAAATCTTTTATTGTTGAGATAAATATGACATATAAGGCATATGTGAGACTCAGGTTAGTTATGTGAGTTAAAGCGTTGGCCTTAAATCTCACATGTCAAACTTAGAGTGGCGAATTCGATTTCCGCCTGGGCAATAGGAATTTATTTAGTGACGTACTCATTAAATAAAATCCTTAGTCCCACCAGGGCTAGGAAAGGGAGGTAACCTGTTGATAACTCGTCCCAATTAGCCATATTAGCAAAAAGCAAACGTCAATAAATTATAATAAGGATCCGCGTGAGCTTAGCTTCCTACATATCCCTAATGATAATTTCTTCATAGACGCTTCCTGAATTGTATGCTTCGGCCTAAATGAAAAAAAAAAATCTGTTGAGGAGACAGAATGGCGAACGGAGAAAAAGTAAAAGAAGGAAACCATTCCATGCCATCAAATGATTCTGTCAGAATCACATTCCAACGCGGGATACAACAGTTACAACTCAATAGGTCCGCCTACGACGTCTGCCTACAAAAGGATGCCAAATGAAATTCTCAAGGCCTCTATGCCTTTGTATCGTACATATCTCCGGTTCCAATACTTCCTGGTGTTGGAAGAAGAAAAAAAAACAGCTAACAATACATATTTATTTATTTGTCTTCAGTAAAATTCATTTTAGGAATTAATGAATTTTATTTGAATCGATAAGAGATTTTGTGGTGGCTCGACTTTACACAAGTGTCTTCTAATCTGCTACTATCCTCCCTTCTACTATACGAAAAAGACATACCTAGACCTTTATATATACCATGAACACATTTTCTATCGGAACCAGTTATCAAGTGATCCGAACTGCTTCTAGGAGTGGGGGTTCGAAAAAGGGAGACAATTCAAATTGGAAAATATGTGTATTACCATGATAAATTTGCCACAAGGATCTCGTTGAATACTAAACTGCTCAAAAATGAATAGGGATATTGGTAGGTTGGTAGGTTTTGTGGTATTTATGGGGCCTAGCATATTCTTTTTTAATTATAAATATCATTAATATTTAATAGAAATTATTGTCTTTTCCCCCCATAAAAAAGTTATTTAATTAAGGTCAATTTAATTAAAATTAATAGGATAAGAAAAAAATAACCAATATCCCTATTCATTTTTGAGCAGTATATATGATAATAGTTACGATTTCCTTATTTTGAGTCGGATAAAAAAATTGTACATAACCAACATTCTGGTAAATTTAATATTCTATAGACTTTGTTTTATATACGTTTTAGGAAATTTTCTTTGGGAAAATCAGCTATTGAGTTCGTACTCATGATGGGTTTTTCGCAAAAATAATATATGCATACGATTCGTTGGGGCGGAAAAGTCATCATCGCCGAGTAATATCTAATACTCTCGTTTTGGATAAGTACCAGCATTTTGTGAGTAAATTGTGTTTATGCAAATTGTAAATATTGTTATATCCTCATTTATATCGTTATTTATAATTTAACCTACATCTTGATGTTGATTGATTTCCCATCTGCCAACTCTTACATCTATTCTCAGTTAAACTTACGTTCTTAACAACGGTAGGGACATTTTCTTTTTTCATTTTTAAAATTTAAATATCTATATTTTTTTTTCATTACTTTTTTTTTAATCCAGATACATACATGAACATACAATAACATATAACTCTTTACATCTACTTATGCTCATCGTATTTTATGTACCATGTAGACTTAAATTTCTTTATAAAAGCTTGTAATTTTCATAAAATTGAATAATTTATCTTTTGAGGTCATAAACAAAGGAAACTACAATATTATTGGATATATTGCATTCTTTTCGAATATTTCTATGCGTATCCCATCCTACTAATATGTGGTAGTTAGTTTAATTCGTGTTACATTCCTACATATAGGGGGTTGATCTATTGTAATAAGAAAACTATGCGCAGTCATCCTAGTACGACTTCATCCCTTCTATTGTCTCTTGTCGAATATTTCCATGGACTAATGGAGGTTTTAATAGTTTTTAGTTTTTTGTTCTGGGTTTCGTTCCACAATTGTTGCAAGTTTTCATCAATGTCTTCTTTGATTGGTTAATTGTTTTCTCTGTAGATGTAATTGTTAGTTATTGTAGGAAATCTGCTTAGTTTATTCAGCACCATCGTATGCTTCTTCCTTACACTTCCCAAGGATCATTATATACCATTTTATCGGGTTTTATCTTAATGAACCTAAATACAGATAATCGTCTTAGAGCTTTTGAAAACACTTCCACCACAACGGACTGCGTCCACATTGTTTGCCCCCAACAAGGCTGCAGGCCTGCTTTATCATGGCCGAATTACTGGCAAGGATGTGGCTTTGAAAGGAATCTCAGAGCTCTGGTGACAACTTGGGCCAGAAACTTTAAGTGGATTTAGAGAAAACTTAACTTTAAGGCTGTAAACGGATCGCAGTGTTGGACTTAGTGATGCAAGACTCTCTTCACTCCCAATAACAAAGCCAAAGCTCTCTGAGCTAACCAACTCCGAATCTCTGAAACTTGTCTTAAGAGCATAATAATGACAACTCAGGCGAATATAAATAACTAAATAAAATTAGTTATTTAAGCAAAAAAAGTCCATAACGCAGAGGCTGCATTTGCTAAACAGGTCTCCCACGTGCTGCTACACACACTTGTGATCTCCTCTCACCAAATATTTCCTATTTCAATGTAAAAAAAAACCAATGAGTAGGAGGGTGGGAGGAACGATATAATTTACATAATACTTGAGTTACAAAAACAATGCATAGAACATCAATTGTTGATCATCAATAGTTAAACAAGATTGATTCTATAGCATTTTACGAACCTAATTCGTATGTTGAATGTTGGTGTGTGAGTGCAGATCTGGAAATAAGTGCATTTCACAAATTTCTTTATTAAAACACAAGCCCTTTCAACAGAAAAGTGATATATGGGTAGCGGAGTAGTGGCCCCAAAGCCGTAGCGCTAGCATCTATAATACAGCCGAGCACCTGATGATGACACTTTAGCGCCGAAAGCCCTTGTGCTTTAAAATGAAATTGCTGGGAGAACGTCCTGTTATTAAGACCTGTTTTCCATTTTACAATCCCACTCATTATAGCGGAAATATTTTGAATTTTCCAATCCCCTTTAAACCCCGGAATTCCTGGTCCGCTTTCTGTCATTAACAAATATGATCTAGTGTTCATTGAAACTATTAAATTTCGATACAAGTGTGGTATGGATTAACTAAACATTTTCGAAACAAGAAGGTAAAATCTTCATTGATGACGACATGTCACAACAAATTTGTATGTTTCACGCTTAATAAAGATCTCTTGAATACTACATTTGGAATGTAAGATTAGAATGAAGTGGCTCATGATTAACAGCATATTGCTATTCTGAGTGAGGGTTACTGAAGGCAGAAAATTAAAAAAGGCAAATGTCACGGTTAATATTCAAGATACAGAATGAATTTATATAACAACAATGTTTATATAACAACTAGACAATTAAATGGCCAATTCTGTTCCTCCTAAACACGTTTTCGTTCCAAATCATAATAACGAAGGTATTTAGAATTTTCGAAATTCCCTCCTCTAAACCCCCCACCCCTCCCCCCCTCTCACACTGGGATACTTTTTGTATAAAACACTTATATATGGATTTTTCTAACGATTAAACAAAAAATACGACCGCTAGAACGGCAACAGACAAGTGTGTAAGTCCATATACACACACGCACTCATATATATATATATATATATATATACACATACATATACGTATATACAATTTAGAAATTACCTCATTTTTATTATCTACTAGGTAGGATCGATGGATATTTGGGCGGAATCTGCTTTAAGTCCGTCAACTTCTATATTTTCACTTTTGGCGCCCGAGCTTATCCAGAATGTGAGAAATCTCATTAATTTATTCACAGCAGGTCCTGGATAAATTAATGAGATTTCCCACATTCTGGATAAGTTGCTGTTCTCATGTGTTTTCCATTTTTCTTCTAAAAAGAAGCCTTGAAATTTGTGCTACCCTTAATAAGTTTAGAGTCTCAGGTGCCAAGAGTGAACATAATGGAGTTGACTATTACGATAAAAAAGTAAAAAGTAAAAAAAACAAAAAAAAAAACAATATATCTTGGGAAATTTTTGAGTTTTAGAAGTCTGGTAATGAACAACGATTGTAAGAAATTAAATTTGCACAGACACTAAGCAAGCAAAAGTAAACGATCAGTTTATTTCAGTATAATTCGACTTTTTAATATTAATTATCTTAATTAATCTTAATTGTCATGATATGATTGGACATAAAAATTATATTTTGTTTTCATTCAATCATTGGATATCAAAATATGTATCAAACGTATTAATGACACATCCACTTTTTTTTTAGAACTTTTTTCATAAGTTTTTTTTTGCTCTTGTCTTTTGTTGAGCCTTAATGGTATGACTCCAAAGAAAAGAACAGTTGTAAAAGTGATAATGTTACCTCGATATGAAAGAATGCTTCATTGAAAACTAAACTCACCTTTGCAAGGTTAACATAATTAATCAAAATTCCATGTTGGGTTTCACCTCTCCTCAATGGAGAGTAAATGAGTATCTCAGCCTTTTGGTAAATCTATTCCATGACTTAGTCAGTAATGTTATTAGAGCTATGTGGAGTAGTTGAGTAATCAACTGTTCTCCTTCCTCCATTCCTTCTTCTACTAGCGAAATCAATAGAATTTCATCAAAGCTTATGGGGCTCAGCAACTTAACAAATGAAAGGAATTCAACTTGACTATTTTTCATGTCTCTCTGTAATAAGGCCAAGATTAGATTTAATTCAATAAAAAAACTAACAAATAATTAGTGGAACAAAAATTATTACTAGTTCTAGAAGCTATGTAGCCGTAGAATACTCCAATAAAACTTTCCACAAATGCTCATGGACCCCATCTATTAGGAAATATTGTTCCCTTATGGGAAATCTGCTTTTGATGTTGTACTAGACGCAACTTTTGGAGTATTTTCTCAAATGGCCATCCATGCTATCTATGAGGTGACGAAAATGAGGTTCTTTCAAAATTACACGTATCTATGTATATATATATCGGTTTCCGAGGTCGCAATTTTTATGATATCGTTGAGAAGCTCTAGATATAAGCATTTATGTAAAACTAAAGAGTGTGTTCGTTAACGGCTAAAATTGGGAAGCCATTTCATATTTTAAACATTCCACATAAATCCGATCTTCTAAGATAATATAGAGTATTAACGATCTAGATTTTGGTAGCATTGAAATTTCGACTATTTAAAAACAAAAACAAATTGTGCTATCCACGAGACCTACCTTTTAGCTCGGGCCAATTTGTGTGTGTGTAGCTAGTTGGAGCTATGTGTTGGATTTAATGCTTTTGAAAAACATTCAAGAGAGATATGGTTTCGATTCTCTTTTGGGCATTCAGAATTAATATATTACCCGGATCAGTACAAAATCCCTCGTTCATCCTAGTGTAAAGAGTTATAACCCAGTTATATAGACAACCCGTCTCGGCGAGACTCCATAAATAAGAATGATCATTTAATAGCCTATTATCTTAAAAGAAATGGACACGTGGCGGCATAATTCGCTTTCTTAATCTTAATGATCTTCTAATTCCTAAAAAAGTGAAATAAAATCTTTTAATTTACAGTTGGAAAGGGTTAATTATTTTAATAAATGTAATTTTGACATTAACATTACATTTTGTTTTTAGTCAATCATTTGTGGTTAAAATTGTTTTTGAAAAGATTAAGGCCACATCCACAATTCAAATTTCATGGAATTCGTTTTTTTTTTTTTACTATTATTGTGTTATTTATCTCCCGAATTGAGTATTTTAAGTAATCTTTTGACTCTAGTTAACCATTGCAAAGTGATAATGTTACCTCGATATGAAAGAATGCTTCATTGAAAACTAAACTCACCTCTACAAGGTTAACATAATTAATCAAAATTCCATGTTGGGTTTCACTTCTCCTCAATGGAGAGTAAATGAGTATCTCAGCCTTTTGGTAAATCTATTCCATGACTTAGACAGTAATGTTATTAGAGCTACGTGGAGTAGTTGAGTAATCAACTGTTCTCCTTGCTCCATTCCTTCTTCTACTAGCGAAATCAATAGAATTTCATCAAAGCTTATTCGGCTCAGCAACTTAACAAATGAAAGGAATTCAACTTGATTATTTTGCATGTCGCTCTGTAATAAGGCCAAGATTAGATTTAATACAGTAAAAAAACTAACAAGTAATTTGTAGAACAATAATTATTACTAGTTCTAAAAGCAATTTAGCCGTTGAATACTGCATTAAAACTTTCAACAATTTCTCATGGACCCCATCTTTTAGGAAATATTGTTACGTTCATTTCAAAAATAATAAATTTGGTTGTTAGGGTCCATTTGGATTGCAAAACTAATCACTACACACTTGGTAAAATTTTCTTCACCGCTAATTACAATATGCACTGTTAACTTCCCGTTCTTATTACACAGCATAATAACACAAGACCGCCCGAATCACTGGTGTTCATTAAGCATGGCACTGCACCGATTTTCCCTAAACACGGAACTACACTGAGTCTTGACTAATCACCGCACTGCACTGATGTCCATTAGTAACTGCAATGAAGGCATTCTTCCATTAAGAAAACTGAACACTAAGCTGTCGGGAGAGCGAGGGACTTTTTAGGTGATGGCTCTAGAAGCTTCTAGGCGGCAAGTTGCCCACTGATTAGTCGACGCCTAGGCGGGCCTAGATCTCCACCCTGGCGTCAATCCTCTGCAGGGCGCCTTCCCTCTCTTAAATACGACATTACATATACCTAATTTTCGCAAACAATATGTATATAACCAATCTTGTTGCAAACTAATGTTGTATAAATACCGTTCTATATACGTTTTCTCTATCTTATACAATATTAATTACAATATTGTCTGAGAACTTTGTATTTTTTTAAAAATATTCAGCTTTCAGTTACTCTCTACATTTAGCCAACATTTTTAACAATAATCAGGGTTTAAAGGGTGGATTCGGAAATTCAAAATCTCTTTCTAATAAAAAGCCTATGAGTAGAATAAGAAATTTATTGCAGACTAAAAATTAGAATGTTCAAATTACTTGCTTAATAATTTGAGGAAAGAAAAAATGTATAAAAGAACAATTATACAGTATCAATATTTTAACAAGAATGGTTCTATAATTTTTTTTATCCGACACATAACCCCTCCCCATTCTATTTATTTGCTTCTGACATATAAATAGAGAATTGGTGGTGAGATGAGATTTCCAACGTGTCATACCAGTACGTGTGAGACGGACTTTTTTTTCAAAAAAATCATCACGGCTTGTTTAATCTGAGGTCTTAAAATAGTATGAGAGATGAACGAATTGTCGCGTTTAATGCTGTTTCCGAAACCTTAAAATTTCCTTCATTCCCCTATTCAGCGAACGGAACTAGGGGACTAATGATAACAATGATTGATAACAGACGTTGTACGCGGGAAGCGAAGAGGTCATTATGATTCACCGTGTAGAGCGGGCTATTAAACGGATCGTCAAACCATAATGACGACAAGGGCTGGGGCTAGCTCTACTTCCAGCTGGCTTTCAAGTGTCATCTCTGAGGTCAATTGGTCACGGGGAGAGTGCGCCAGCTGATTTATGGCGGGAATTACCATATGGTCGCTGGGACCGGCCATACAGCTGATCTATTGCTCATTTATTCAGGCCGTCCTCCCTTCTATGGCCACCTAGGAAAAAAACACCGCGTTATAAATATAAAGCTCCAAAGGAGCCCTGTATACACAATATATGAGAGTGCTCATAAATTTTCCTTTAGCTCAAGCGAAAGCCGTTTAGGCAGAGGATAGGAAACAATATCCACCCAAGTCGGTTGTGTACTCTTGCCGGATTACTCAAATTACTATATTAGCGGATGGAGTATGTAGATTCGGCAGACTAACCAATGAAACAGATATAAACAACATACATGTAAATGACTCTGGAGGACAGATTCCCTTACGAAAATTGAATACATCCAGACAAGAAATTAACTTTTAACGACGACTGTCCTTGTGGTGAAATTTATATTGAACATATGTTTCATTCTATTATTTAAAATTAGAAACAGATTTCATTGAAAGCTGTACAGCTCGAACAGCACGGTGGATTTTCGAGATTGAGATACAGTTTTGTTCCTCATGGTCCCTTTTTGTTTTGAAAAATCGTCGAATTTGAGGTACCTCCCACTCCTTCCCAAATTTTTTATTCCGAACCTCCCACGCGACACATTAAATTTGCTATTTCTCTGGCCGCTTCGAGTATCGCTTTACCGATCGGGGGAAAACTCTCGGATACATCCCTGTTGGTTCGATACCTTGATCTGGAATAACTGCCGTCTTCCGTCCCGAACTCGAAAGCATATTATTCTTGCGCGCCATGAAACGCCTGTTTTATTTTCAAAAAGCCATTTTTCATCACTCAGCGTACGGTCTAGGTAGTCACCGAGGAGATTTCCCTTATCGCACTCCGCCACCCTGTACGGACTCTCCAAAATCGATTCTTCTAAAAGTCTCCTCTTTCCGCCACTCCTTTGGCACTCCCGATGGGCCTACGCCAGTGCCGATTTTTGGCCTCTTCTCCGACAATCACTCAGCTACGAACGCCCAAACACCACCTCGGTCTCCGGTCGAAGGGCGAGGTTAATGGAAATGTTAGTATCTTTGCGTAATGTGTGTCTCTACAGTTGAAGTATGTCATCTAAATAAAGCAGCATACAGCAGTCACTGTTATAAATTACCAAAATATTCTTTAATCTGATTCATTTTTGATATTGTACATTTTTACTATACGTATTTATTTGCATTGTTATTTCTCAGCGTTTTGAAAGATTAAAGTTTTTTTTTTTTTTTTTTTTTTTTTTTTTTATTCAGTTGCCAATTATAAGCATTTCAGAGTTTTAATATAATTTATAAACTAACTTAAGTAAACAAAGGAATAAATTAAGCAGAACTAGGCATTCAGTTGTTAGCACCACGTAACCTACAATCACGCTGGAAAAAAAATTAAAATTAAATTATTTATTAACGCCCACTTTTTGCAACTAAGGCCAATTGTGACGGGTTATCTACAGGTTTCCACCCTTTTCTAGCCAAGGTGGGACTAAGGATATTATTTAATGAATTCCGTCACTAAATAAATTCTTATTGCCCACGTGGGAATCGAACTCGCCACTCTAGGTTTACCATGTGTGATTAATGTCAACGCTTTAACTCTCATGGCTATCCTGAGCCCCAAGTTAAATAAAACATTAGAACTCACAACCTGCTGTTGCCATGACTATCTTCATTATGTTACCATGACAACGAATGCAGTCGCTATAATACTTGATAAATATTTTTGTTAAATAGTAATATTTCGTGTTAAAACTATGAATGACTAGGAAGTTACAATGTAGTTACAATGTGGCCTTTTACTAAAAAGGATGAATCTTTCTTTCTGGTATATTAGGAATTCCAAGGATGGGGTAGAAAGAGATAAGCGACACGGACGCCATCTACAGTGCAATCAGGGAAGACAGGGGCGCATTTCCTGATTAGTTGCTCCAACTTGCCCACTGCGGAACAACCTTACTTCCAGAACAAGCTCTAAGCCAAGTTTGTGTTCACAACTTTTATCTCATCGGCCAGTTGGACACTAATTCAAAGAAACCGGACACGATAACGATTTTCAAGTTGGAGTTAGCAAGTTATTTTATTTTCTCGGGATTTGAGCTGGTTCCTGAAGGTCCATCATCAACGGAAGGATAACAAGGTCAAAACACCTCCGCTCTTAACCCTTCTTTTATTAAAAGCAGAGTACTTTTGGTGTGAACCGCCCCATCCCCACCGTCATTATTACTTTTGTATTATTTTATTTTTGTCACAAGTTATTTTAGCAGATTTCCCTAAAGGAAAATCAGCTATTGAGGTCGTACTCATGACTCGATTTTCGAAATGTTTCTTCCAATGCCCATCGATCCTACCCAGAAGATGACGAAAATGAGGTCCGTTCAAAACTATATATATATAGTTATACATATACTATATATATATATATATATATATATATATATACCAGGGGGAGGGGTTTGG
Organism: Riptortus pedestris; assembly: GCA_019009955.1. Taxonomy (NCBI): domain Eukaryota; kingdom Metazoa; phylum Arthropoda; class Insecta; order Hemiptera; family Alydidae; genus Riptortus; species Riptortus pedestris. The sequence goes on from CM032230.1 coordinate 138,514,551, forward strand.
AGGAGAGGAATTTCGAAAATTCGAAATATCACTGTTATTACACGTCGTTTCGAAAAATTATAAAAAGTCCATCACGCAGGTGGTGCGTAAACTAAGCAGATTTCCCTCGTGTTGTTTACTAATAGATAAATCTACGTACTGGTAACACAACACCACCGTGAATAAATACAAACGGAAATAAGAAATGTTTCATCCAATTTTAATAACCTGTTGACAGGAAGCGTTAGGTTAGAAATGTAAACAAACGAGCCTGCCCGCTTCACACCGGAAAGAAAAACAATTACTGAAATATATCAGAATATAATATATTAATTTTATTGAGAACTATTTACTATATCTTGTACTGTAATTAATAATGAGTCAGAATAATTTGTATCTCATTCAATGAAATTTTAGTAGTCCAAAACCTTAAAACGGGGGGGGGGGTCACAGGGATATATTTGCATGTATCTCATATAAGAAAGGTCTCTTGAATACAATTTTGGTATTTAAACTTCCAATAATGTGATTTATTATGTAGCAGAGTATTGTTTATGTAACATGTGTAGAAGTGGCGCTTTGCTGATGGCTGAAAACTGAAAAATGCAAATATCTCGGTTAATATTCAAGATAGAGAATACATGTATATAACAATATTTATAGTACATTTAATTTGCAATAAGATTGATTCTATACAATTTTTGGATCCGGCGTATAGTAACGGAGATATTTCTAATTTTCGAAATTCCCCCCCCTCCCACTGGTCCGATTTCAGCTGTTAACGTACTTGATCTTCCTTTTTACCTAAAACGATTAAATACCGAGTTTGTTGACGATTAAATAAAAATTGCAACCGCTAGAGTGTATCAGACAAATATATATATATATATATACATTTGAAGAAATTTTTCGAAAATCGCATCATGAGTACAACCTCAATAGCTGATTTCGCTTAGGGGAAATCTGCTAAAACGTCAATCTTGTTACAAATAAAATTTACTATAAATATTTTTCCATACATTTTTCTGTATTGTGAGTATGAACCGAGATATTTGGATTTTATAGTTTTCCGCTCTGAGTAAACCCCAATTCTACTAATGTCATATTAATAATAAACTGATATATCATGAACCAGTTCGTTCTAAGGTTAAATGACAAATATTGTTTTCATTGAATTTTTACTTTGTGAGATATATGCAAAAACGTTTTGTTTCCCCTCCCCCCTTCTTTTGTTCTTGGATTACTAAAATGTGAGTGATTGAGATAAAACTGATTCTGATTCATTACAAATTACACCACTAGCTTTAGTAAATTGTTTTCAATAAAATTAATATGTTATATTTAGATATATTTCATTGATTGTTGGTCTTTCCGGTCTATTTACCTATTCAGCGCTACAAGGTTGGCTGGCCTGTTTCTTAGATGATGAAAGATTTCTCATTAGCGTTTGTAGTTTTTCACTTAACTTGCACGGTAGTGTTTACCTGTAGGTATTTTTATCTATTGTAAACCTTCGCGCGGGAAATCTGCTTAGTTTGCGAATCGCTTGCGTGACGGAATTTTTATATTTAAATTTGACTGGGATTTATTTATTTTTTTACGTTTTAGAACATTCTAAGAACAATTGCATCAAAATTGGATATTATGTCTTCTTGTCTGCCCGCCTATTAGTTACTCAGTCACTCAATAACGGCTGAGAGGATTTTTATGAAATTTTATATTTGTGAGTCAATTTTTCAAATTTAAAAAAAAGTGGGATTTCCTAAAACCTACCTAAAAGTATACATTCATTTTAGTTAATCAATGAGTAATTACTGATTAAATACATTGCGATCCATCATATCGATACCGCCATTAGAGACCTGGGTGGGGCTGAGAGCCTCCATTTTTCACCGAGAGCCTCAAAATAGCAAGATTATTATCCTATTGGAAGCAGGCATTGTTTGCTCATTATCCAGCCATAACCAAAGGCAACCATTTATTTATATATAATCCGAATATAATGACCAACCATTATCATTAATCATACTGTCTATAAAGAGAGCTCCGCTTTATCCTACATTACTAATGATTAATATCTGATCATTATTTGTGCTATTTCCATACAATAATCAGGGAATATCCGACGACTATATTAAATATCATGTTTAGAAACATAATATAAAGTCACACAGGGGCTCAGGTTAGCCATGCGAGTTAAAGCGTTGGCCTTTATCTCACATGGTAAACCTAGAGTAGCGAGCTCGATTCTCGCCTGGGCAAAGGGAATTATTTAGTGACGAAATTCATTAAATAACATCCTAAAGTCCCACCCAGGCTAGAAAAAGTCCGTCACGCAGGGGCTGCGTAAACTAAGCAGATTTCCCACGTGAAGTTTTACAATAGAGAAATCTGCCTTATAACAACTGTAGTAGTAAGAAACCTCTAAACCTAAAACATTATTTAGGACGTAATAACCCAGTAGTTTCTAGCCCCAAAAAACAGTTAACCTAACCTCTAAACCTATTCACGAGGGACGAATAGTTATGGAAACGGCCACCAGAGCTCTCGGCGGAAAGTCCGAACATAGCCTACTATTGACCACACGCAGAATACAAAAGCAAATATCTCGGTTAATATTCAAGATAGAGAAAAAATGTATATAACAATATTTATAGTAAATTTAATTTGCAATAAGATTGATTCTGTACAATTTTTCGGTCCGACGTATAGTAACGGAGATATTTCGAATTTTTGAAAATCCTCCCTCTAAAGCCCCCCCTCCCACTGGTCCGATTTCAGCCGTTAACGAACTTAATCTTTCTTTTTACATAAAACGACTAAATATCGAGTTTGGTAACGATCAAACAAAAATTGCGACCTCTAGAGCGGTAACAGACAAATATATATATATATATATATATATATATATATATATATATATATATATATATATAGATAGATAGATAGATAGATATATATATATATATAGATAGATATATATATATAGAGATATATATATATATATATATATATAGTTTTGAACGTACCTCATTTTCGTCATCTCCTGGGTAGGATCGATGGACATTTGAAGAAAAATTTCGAAAATTCCGCCATGAGTACAACCTCAATAGCTGATTTCCCTTAAGGGAAATCTGCTAAAAGGGTGATAACCTGTAGATAACCCGTCCCAATTAGCCTGGGAAAAAGTGGACGTTAATAAATAATAATAAAGTCACACAGGGTCTGCGAAAACAAGTTATGTCACCTCACCATATATTCTCTACTTCTATGTCAAAATTCCATGATTAGTAGTACGGGTGTACTGAAGGCTGAAGTCAAAGAAGGACTTTTTTATTTGGTAATTCAAATAAAGGGTTAGAACCGCCAATATAAATGATACTATTGTCATACCTCTCGGTAGAGACCGTCGTCACTGGCTGATGGTTGAGTAGCACTGGCATTGTGCTTTCGATGCGATGGCATCATCTTGAAGCCTGTTAATAGTTTTACTGAGTTGGTTGTCCGGTTTTATGCTCTGTTCACTTTATTAGTTGTTTACGTTTAGTCAGGTAAATTGTTTTCGTGTGGTGGGTTGTTTACGTTTTAAATCGAGATCTGTTTACTTACCGCTCACAATTTACCTGACTCAGTACAACAATTGACAGGCTTGAAGATGATGCCATCGCATCGAAAGCGCTTGCCAGCGGTACTCAACCATCAGCCAGTGACGACGGTCTCCACCGATTGGTACGACTTTTTTATTTATACAGGAGCAACCGCATCTTGGCGATTTGGCTCAAAGTTTCAAAATGTAAAATGAAAACCAAATTATAGAAAAATAACACTAACTGAAACAACAAATAAAAAATTAAATACTAGAAATAAAGACAATTAATAAACATAAGACATAAACAAACATAGATAAACATTAGATAAAAACGTATAAACAAAGAAGTACTAATAAATCGCTTCATATTTGAGTTAAGAGGAAAATTATGGAATAACAATTGTAGAGCATAAATAGTTTAACAAAATTGGTTCTATAACAATTTTCGATCTGGCTCACAGAAACCAAGATATTTGGAATTTTCGAATTTCCCCAGCTATATACATTTAAACAACATTAATTTGCAAAAAGATTGCTTATATACATTTTACTTTACAAAAATAATAAACGTAGTTTATTAGAGTTCTTTTGGATTGCAAAATTAAACACACAGGCTTTTGAGTTTTTATTACTGCACAATTTATTTGACAGTGTACCATACACGACTCATACACCATCGAGTTTGGTAACGATCAAACAAAAATTGCGACCGCTAGAGCGGTAACAGACAACTATATATACATACATATATATATATATATATATATATATATATATATATATATATATATAAAAGGGGAAATCTTAAGGGAAATCTGCTAATAACACTATTACTGAAGTTCTCCAAAAAACAGGGCACTGCTCTGATCTTCACAAAGAACAAGGCACTACACTATTATTTTCATAAACACGGCACCGCACTGAAACCAAAATACACTGTTCACTAAAGCTGTACTGAATACACTGTTATTAGCAGATTTCCCTTCAGGGAAATCAGCTATTGAGGTTGTACTCATGACGGAATTTTCTTCAAATGTCCATCGATCCTACCTAGTAGATGACGAAAATGAAGTCCGTTCAAAACTGTATATATATATATATATATATATATATATATATATATATATATATATATATATATATAAACGAATTGCATGAAATTTAAATTGTGAATGTGTCCTTAATGTTTTCAAAAACAATTTTAACCACAAATGATTGACTAAAAACAAAATGTAATTTTAATGTCAAAATTACATTTATTAAAATAATCAACCCTTTCCAACTGTAAATTACATGATTTTGTTTCACTTTTTAGGAATTTGATGATAATTAAGATTATAAAAGCTAATTATATTATTCGCTATTAAGTTATCATTCTTATTTATGGAACGGAGTCTCACCCAGACGGGTGTCTATATAGGTTATAGCTCTTCAGCTAGGACAAGGTTCAGGCTGACCAGGGTAATCAATTAATTCTGAATGCACACACGGGAATCGAAGCCGTATCTCAAAGTTTTTCTAAACAATTAAATCCAACGCCAAAGCAACTAGCCAATCACACACATTGTCCCGAGCTAAAAAGGTATGTCTCGTGGACAGAACAATTTTTTCTTTATTTTTTTTTAAATTTGTCGAAATTTCAATCATACCAATTGTTAATACTCGATATTATCATAGAAGATCGGATTTATGTGGAATGTTTAAAATATGAAATGGCTTCCCAATTTTAGCCGTTAACGAACACACTCTTTAGTTTTACATAAATGCTTATATCTGGAGCTTCTCAACGATATCATAAAAATTGCGACCTCGGAAGCCGATATATACATAGATACGTGTAATTTTGAAAGAACCTCATTTTCGTCACCTCATAGATAGCATGAATGAACGTTTGAGATAATATTCCAAAAGGTCGCGTCTAAAACATCAAAAGCAGATTTCCCATAAGAGAAATTTGCTAAAAACGGGCAGTCACTTTCTTGTCTCATTACTCTGTTCAGGGACACCTCTATTCATTTCGCACATCATCACCATCAATGAGGAAATGAACTACACCTCATTTTTTCTTGGTATAAAGGTAGCACTCGATTCATTCTCAGGGGAAGGTACACAGACTGCTTTAGCTGCTAACAACGAGCACACTAAATTGATAAATGTCGTCAAATCCACTTATGGCGATTCTAAATGCATAATAACAGAGAAAGGTGTTAAGCCTTCGAAATGAATACTTAGCCCCCCCCCTTTAGTGTAATAACTCTTCACTATTTTTGTCGATTGAATCGTAAGATAAGAACATCTCGCAGAATGTTTGGGTTGTCTTCGAAGGTTGCCATTGTCCTCTTCTGGATTCAAACTAAAAAGTCCGTAACACAGGGTCTGCTTAAACTAACTAGTTTTACCCACGTGAATATTAAATGAATAAATAGAAATGGTACTGAGAACTCATTCAGTCAATTTACATTTAACAACCTATACACAAAAGAGTCCGAACTGTAGACAAACGGGTCGGTGCTGAATAGATGGATAAAAATATTCTAAACTGGAAAGAAAAACCATTACTGAAATATATCTGAGTATAACATGTATATTTTATTGAAAACTATTTTCTATCTTCATTTATAATGAACCAGAAACTTTCTTGTCTCACTCAATCAAATTTTAGTAATCCAAGAACAAAAGACGGGAGAGGGGTCAACTGAACGTATTTGCACCTATCTCACAAAGCTCAATGAAAACAATACTTGGTATTTAGCCTTGTAATGAAGTGGTTCATGATATAACAGCACGTTATTACTTTGACATAAGGAGTAGTGGGGATTACTAAAAGCCGAAAACTACCGGTTAATATTTGTTTGGGCGTAAAGCTTTTGGTTTGGCAAAAGAATTAAGAAAAGTATTAGACTGAATGTTGGGAGAGCTTAGACTGAACTAAGTGAAATAGGAGGGATAATAACACAAAGATAAACAAATGTTTGAGTTCTCCAAAGAATAAACGTATATTGTGTGAACATAAATCTATGCATGAATACCTTTTATAATTATAGACAGAAAAAAGAACAATAAGCTTAAATTAAACCTTAACTTAGGTGCGTTAAAATATATACACTGATACAATCTAAAGGGAGCTATAGACAAAGGAAATGTGACTTTGTGAAACAAGATGGTGGCTATATAACTATATGTACACATGGGCCCTTAATATATCTATTTGAGTACTCATTTAAGTTTGCGGAGACAAGCTAGCTTTATGATTAGATACTTGCGGAGGCATGCTTCTTCGTGATGGATGAAGTCCTCTTGATCGTTGCGCTGGAGCATGTGCTAGCAGCGTTGGTGAAGCCAAGATGGTGGAGATCAGAAAGGGGAGACACTCTGTATGCTTTCTCTCATGAGGGTGAACTGTAACTGAGCGGTTGTCTATTTAGCGGGTATCTATGAAGCGGTGATCTGTAGCGGAGGGAGAGGGGTAAGGCCCCACTGGCCGTAGACACGACCCCTAAGAGCGTCCAAGACCAACTGACTCTGTCCTTGATGCTAGCCGATGCCTTCTTGAACTGCATGTGCTTTTCCGCTGTAGCCACGGCCTTGGCGATATGCATGTGTGTGTGGCGGGTCTATGAACCCAGCGAGCGCGGGAGATTTAAAATTCAAACTGACGACTGAACAATATTCATGGTACAGAAAATATGCATATATCAACATTTATAGGACATTAAATTGTCATAAGATTGGTTCTATGCAATTTGTCTACTCGACGCATGGTAACGGAGTAATTCGAATTTCCTAAATTCCCTCCCACTGGTTTGATTTTAGCCATTAACGAACTCGATCTTCCTTTTTTACATAAAACGATTAAATGTCAAATTTGATAACGATCAAACAACAAAATTGCGGCAGCCAGTGCGTTAACAGACAAATATATGAATATACATTCATTACTTTGAACGGACCTCATTTTCTTCATCTCTTGGGTAGAATAGATGGGCATTTAAAGAAATTATTCGAAAATCACGTCATGAGTACGACCTCACTAGCTGATTTCCCTGAAGGGAAATTGCTAAAACAGTGGTAACCTGTAGATGTTCCATTCCAATTAGCCTCAGTAGCACAAAGTGGATTTTACTAAATGATAACAAAATAATATTGATGAAAATTAGCTATGAAAACACAGTAAGCTGATTTCCCATCGGGGAAATTTCCTGAAATGACCTAATAAATATGTATATTATAGTATACATCCTCCGATAATCATAATAAATTTTTCGATTGATGATATCTGACCAATACATGAGTAGTTATCTATGGAATGCTTGTAATCTATATGTCTATGGAAAGTGTGACCTGTTTATATGCATCCATTTATTACTCTTATCTAAATCGATGACTCAAAATACATGGATATCTCTATCAAGTGACATTACATACCATAATATATGTGTTTGGACTACACGTGTTATCAAGATATCGGAGTAACTGTGTGTTAAGGCGAGACGTCAGGATTTGTCTGAAAGGCTCAACAAAATAAAAAATACATTAGAAATGTCTAATGTAATCTAAAATAGGAAATGGCGAAGTCCTTTAATCTAACAGAATTAGAAATGGGGCATTCCTTTCATCTGACAAAATTAGAAATGTGACACTCCTTTAATTCAGCAAGATTGAAAATAAGGCGCTCTTTTAATCCTACATCAGAAATGGGACAGTCCTGTAATCTAACCAAATTAGAAATGAATGTGTTCCAATGCCCCTTCACAAGCTCCTCCTTGGAGACTAAAGAACCCAAAAATAAAGATATCATTAACAAATATAAAAAAAAATAACCTACTTTCCAAAATTGTTTACAAAACAACATTCAAAGCAATTTTATATAAGCCTGCCAGCCCATTACACATACACACGGACGAATCTAAAACTGAAAATGGAACCGGACCTGCTGTAATTGCTGTAAAGTCCGTCACGCAGGGGATGCGTAAACTAAGCAGATTTCCCACGTGACAATAGAGAAAACTCCATACGAGAACAGAACACTTCTACTACTAGCTTTTGGCGGTAAACTCATTCGTCCGTTATCGGCCCACATTTACTAGAAATGCAAATACCTCGGTTAATATTCAAGACAGAGAATAAATGTATTGAACAATATTTATAGTAAATTTAATTTGCAATAAGATTGGTTCTATACAATTGTTTGATCCGACGTACGGTAACGGAGATATTTCGAATTTTCGAAAATCCCCGCCTCTGAACCGCCCCCCCCCTCCCACTGTTCCGATTTCTGCCATAAACGAACTAGATCTGTCTTTTTGCATAAAACCTTTGAATATCGAGTTTGGTAACGATCAAACAAGAATTGTGACCACTAGAGCGTTAACAGACAAAAATATATATAGGTGTGTATATATAATTTTGAACGGACCTCATTTTCGTCATCTCCTGTGTAGGATCAATGGACATTTGAAGAATTTTTTCGAAAATCACGTCATGAGTACGACCTCAATAGCTGATTTCCCTTAAGGAATTATAGCTCAGTAGAGAGAATTACTCTAGACCGGAAAGATGTACAATTAATGGAATATATCTGAGTGTAACATATTAATTTTATTGAAAACTGTTTACTATAGCTAGTGGAGTAATAGGAAATGAATCAGAATAATTTCTATCTCAATCACTCAGATTTTAGTAATTCAAGAACAAAAGAAGAGGGGGGGGTTGCATCTCGAATAAAGCTTTGTTGAAAACAATATTTGGTATTTAACATTGTAATGAAGTGGTTCATGATATAACAGCATAATATTAACATAATATTAGCATAATATGGGACACTAGTTGGTGTCGGGCTTTACTGAAAGCGTAAAACTATAAAATCCAAATGTCGGTTACTACTTTATACGGTATAGAACAATATTTATATTAAATTTAATTTTCAATAATATTGTACCTATACAATTTTTCCATCCGACGTATATTAACAGAGATATTTCGAATTTTCGAAATTCCTCCTATCTAACCCCCCCCCTCACCGTGTTCCCATTTCAGCCGTTAATGAACTCTATCTTCCTTTTTACATAAATTGACTGAATATCGTGTTTGGCACACAAACACACACACACACACACACACACACACACACACACACACACAATCATTTCCACACACTTCAAGCATCATTTCCAACTAACACAATTCCTTACCGGCCATGGAAAGATGCGCAGCTACCTTCACAGATTCCACATTTTGGAAGAGGCTGCCTACCCTTGCGATAATGCCACTTCAAGAACACCTGGTCTTTGACTACTCTCTTCTAGTGCATATCAGGGCCCCATCATCCGAAGAGCTATCGGGCTGAATATGAGCTGGCCACTTGAGCTGCTTCAACTTACACGTGAAGGAGTATTTGGTGATTTTATTGACCTTGTTGCAAGTATAAATTTTGAGGTATTGTAAAAAAAAAAAATAAAAAACTTAATGTCGTTTATCTTGAATTTGTTTAGGTTTTAGTATGTTATGATAATAGTTTTAGTGATTATTATACGTTAAGTAACACATGTAGTATATTTTATGTGTAGAATGTGTGATTTCAAGTAATAAAATCCCTTGTGGTAGGGTTACTACACAAAACACACACACACACACACACACACACATATATATATATATATATATATATATATATACATACATACATAATATTGCCACACAGGTGCTGCGTAAGTCTAGCATGCTGGTATAACACCTCATATTCATCTCACTATATGTATATCCTCTATTTCTAAATAGACCCCAATGAGTAGACGTATAAAACGTTTATACGTCGAGTCTGGGTGTAGTCTTTCAATAATTTCAGCAATATGCACACATATTTGTATTCAAATGCTAGACGAGTTATTCGTACTTTCTACTTTTTAGTCTTGAGTAAACCTCTACATCTGTCCTTCGGAGTTTTACTTAGAAATAGAGAATACTTGGTGAGATGGTGTTTTCCAGCGAGTGGAAATCTACTGACAAGTTGAGCGTATGGCCTCCCCCCCCCCGATTTGAACGAAAATGTTTTAGTGTTTAGTACCTAATTAAAAACAAATTCTTTTATAGTGAAAGAACGCACTCCTCACGCGTTCATCTAAAAACAAATGTTAAAATTTGAATGAACGTCTGGGGTTGTTCCCAAGACACGTATTCTAAGAAGTCTCCATGGCTCAGTTTATAGTGTTTTCTTTTTGTATCCGGAAATCTCGAGTTCGAATCTCGCCGGGAGCTACTATTTTTTTTTTATTTTTGCTTCTAGGGCGTTTATTTAATATTAATAAATAAATAGAAGTTTTCTTTAATTATTGTCATTTAATTTTTAGCCTGTTCCATATATTTAAAGAAAATTCGAATGCTTTATGGCAAAAATATAATTGGTATGAGGAAATATTTAATACTATACAGGAAATATATTATTAATTGAATAGATAAGTATATAACAACTATCAATAACAACGCAGTTATTTTAATAATATTTTAAAACGTTTTTTTTTTCACTTAACCTGTTTATTTTTTATTATTTTATTTTATAATTAATAAAGATATATTAAATGTTCTAGCTCTAGACATAAAAATTTTCCTTTAACAGTTTTATACTTTAGAGCTATATTTTCATTATGCTTGGCCTTGGATCACTGACGCATATTTCTATTATCAGAACAATTTTATTGCGGATGACATTGGTGTTGAAGAATAAAATGAATTTTAATGCTAGATGATATTTTTCGATTCTCTTCAATCAAATACGAGTGGTTTTGGAGACGCATGATAAACGCTAAAAATATGACAAAAGTTCTAAAAAAAATCGATTTATATATTAATATTAAATAAACGCCCTAAAAGCCAAAAAAATTAAGAAAATAGTAGCTCCCAGCTAGATTCGATCTCAAGATTTCCGGATACAAAATTATAACACTATAAACTGAGCAACAGAGACTTCTTAAAAAACCTGGGAACAACCCAAGAAGTTCATGCAAGGTTTAACTTTTTTTTTTTTTTTTTTTTTTTTTTTTAGACAAACGTCTGGGAAGTGCGTTCTCTCGCTTTGAGATTTGTTATGTTATTCATTAGGAAACTGTGTACAACGACAGGCTGACTTCACAAGACATGCAACGTGTAATTAAAACACAAGTACTCAACGACAGGACAACCGACTGGCTACAAACTGACAACAAACTCGGGTCTTTTATAGATACCGGCAGCCAGTGATTTGAATTGCTATTAGGTGATAACATATAATATCAAATTATAACCTTGGAATGGTTGCATAACTACTCCAGCAATCTGAAATTATTATACTTCCGGGACGTATGGATTCCATTATAACCTTTAATAGTGTGCTTTTAGTGCGGTCGGGCACTGCACGTAAGAAACACTCTTTCGTCTCCCTACATATACCGCCGAAAACCCACTGTTCTGGATACAGTTTTCCGACATTATATTTCCGTTTTGAAAAAAGAGATTCGTCTATTTCAACTGTTTGACCCTCTCCTCCAATTACTATAGGTTTATCTAAAATAGAGTATGTACAAACCTCTCTCAATATATTTTTGTAATCAGTAATTGTATTTGTGCTCATACCAAATTCTTCTTGACAGAACAACGTGGTAGTATATTGCCTTGTCCAACTGTATATGAAATATATAATTTTTTCAAAATGAATTTTTGTAAACTCAAACCAAGTATCTTTCCTCAGTCTAATTGTTTGCCTGCAACCTCTCAAGTGGCACATCCATCTGTCTTCCTTTTCGGTTATTACAAGTTTTATCTGATGTCCGTTTCTACATATTCTCCTGCTATGAAGAAGTCCTCTTGTCTGCAGGAATGTGACAGCACTATTCTTGTCAGGAATATCTCTCACCAAATTCAAAAGTCCCATTGTTTCAATAAAAAACGTTTATGAAAAGCTGAAATGGTAGTGTTCCTTCAAAAATTGTAAATAAACTAACAAATGATTAGGTTATAAAATACCATATGATTTTATTTCTAAACCTTATGTTATCACCTAATAGCAACTCAAATCACTGGCTGCCGGTATCTATAAAAGACCCCAAACTCCGAGAGACAAACCAAACAAAGGAAAATCTCTGGAAAATCTAACCAGATGAGATCAATTGGTGTTGACTAGGCTTAGAATCGGACATTCACTACTTACACATTCATAGCTCATAAACCGAAAAGATAGACCTACATGCACTCACTGTAACACAGTACTGACCATTAAACATCTCCTGACTGACTGCAGACTACGTGAACATCTGAACTTACCGAACGACTTGTACGAACTATTGACAGAAGGTAGCCCACTTATAAACACACTCCTAAATCACTTGAAGACAATTAACATTTACAACACACTTTTAACGACACCTACTCCACTTATCTCTCTACGTTTTTATTTTAAATTATGCCACTAATTATTATTTGTGGTTTTTTGTGAACAAGGAAGTATAACACATTTTTAAACTTGTGCCTTAGACTTTCATCATCCTCAATCCAAGATTTGTCGCAAAAATCATAGTTTTATTTTAACGGTTCCTTAGTTTTATTTTATTTCTTAGTTTTATATATGGCTATATAATAATACTGTTTTAGTAATTTTGAAAACATTTTTCTTTATTTTAACATTTTAACTTAAGGAATTGAAAATAAATGATACTGAGCGACATCGCCTAGTTGCGGAGCTCACCAAATAAATAAATAATTATTCATTAGGAACCCAACTCTAAAAAATGTTCGTTCAAATCAGAGGGGAGAACGCCGTGCACTCTGTTTTGCCGAGCCCGGAGGCATTTTCCTAACCCGACCAAATTCTGAAAGGTCAGATTCTCAGCATTATTGTAGTTCAATCTAAAACTTAAAACAGTCTCATGATTTAAGATGTCACTCATATTGGTTTGTAAGGGATCTTAGCTCCTTTTGCGAGGAGAGTGTCAGAAAACAGGAAGCAACTCCCATCCTTGTATGTTGCTCGGATCCACGGAGATGAAACACCCCAAGCAGCTGATAGGAGACCCGTTCTGTCAGCTGGCATATGAACTGGATCCCCCGTAGGTGAATCGTTCACACTTCCCTTATCGCTATCGGTTCTCCAGATAAGGAGCGAGTACTATTTATACTGCTCCAGTTTCAGCCTTATCACCGACTTTAGGCGGCCCTGATAAGCAGTCTGCACTATATATGCTGCTACAGTTTGAGTCGACTCCTATCTTTCCATAGTTTAGAGGTGTTCCTTCCCCTATAAATGAACCTTTGCCCTCTGAACAATGTTCAATAATTGTCCTAATTTTTCATATAACTGAAGACTGTATTTTATATATATATATATATATATATATATATATATATATATATATATATATCTTCTTAATTGTAGCAGACCCGCTTCTTAAATTTGTTCCTTCTTATCTAAAATTCCGATTTACATTTTTCTTTTTTTTTTTTAATTTTTTTTTGGGGAATTTTGAACATTCTGTTTACATATATTTCTTACTACTATTTTCATACCTCACTTTTATATGCGTCATCTACTCGCTACACCAGTATTTTAATTTTTTTCTTATTTCTGGGATATTTTTATTGGAAAAAAGTACTTTTTATTAACTTCAATTTATTTATTTTCAAAATATCATTTTTAAAAACTGTATTATACATAAAGGCACATACCGGCAATACAGCAATGATTTTCATGTTCTGTATAGTGATATGAATGCATGTTACCACTTAGAAATACCCGAGTATTGATTACATGTTGATTTTTAAAAAAATAAGATGAACATCGTAAGTGAGGAAATACGTATACGTGTATTTATATATATATATATATATATATATATATATATACATATAAACACACACTCACATACGTGTGTATATATTTGTCGTTTAACGCTCTAGATGTCGTAATTTTTGTATAATCGTTACCAAAATAATGTTATTAAGTTTGTTAGTGGTTGAAATCTGTGTGGAGGGGAATTTCTAAAATTCAAAATCTGTTATTATGCGTCCGATCGAAGAATTGTAGAGAATTAATCTTATTACATATGTTGTATAAATGTTGTTATTTACATATTTTCTCAATATCAAATATTAACCGAGATATTAACATTTTTTTTTGTTTTCGGCCATCAGTAAACCATCACTCCTACTCATATCATATTAACAATAAGTTATTATTTCATGAACCTCTTCATTCCAAGTTTAAATACTAAATATGGTTTCTTCGTTGAACTTTTACATTGTGAAATACGTACAAATACATTATGTTCTGGCGTCATCAAGTAAAATTTGCCATTCCTTAATTAAAAATGTTTATTTGATATATACCATATTCGCTATTCAACCGTTTCAGTCGGCACTAAAGATTATTATTAGGTGAGGGAAATTCGAAAATTCAAAATATCTTTGGTTGTTTGAGAATAATCCCAACAGCAAAATCACGTAAATACGTTTCTGAAAAGCCAAACCTTTGAGTATCAGAGGAAATCTAAAGACCATTTCACTTCTTCCAGTCGGTTACTCGAGTTGAGTGTCTCCAGAAGGAGCCTCCGAACCGTCTTATCAATTTGCTGATAAGAAAAGTCTCAGAAGAATACGAATTTCTCCGCAAAAAAAAAAAAAATTATGGAAAGCGGAAGAGGAAGAGCTCGCTATCGGGAATTATTAGTGACTACTCAATATAAAAAGCGCAGCTCCTGAGAAGATATACGAGTTGAGGGAGATTATGACGTAGAGAGGGTGGAATTGCTCAGCTGCTGTATACATTAGTGTCTAGTTCCTCCTTGGAATTTATCGTTCCCTTCGAACCTCTATGTGCGAATGATCCTTCCATTAATAGCCTGGGCTCTTCATTTTTCACAAAAATCCTTCAGCCTTCGAACCGCCCCGGTCGTTATCCATTAGGCTCAGCTATTGTTTTCCAATTATATACATCGTTTTCCACCGTTGGGCAGCCATTTTATAATCTGACAGCAGCTACCATAGATTACCCTCTGAAAACCTTTTCCCGCTAATACCCGATAAAAGGGAAGTCAATTAATCAATTTTGCTGCCTCAAAAATGAACTGTAAGAACAAAGAGTAAATAGGCGGAAAAATAGTCAAAATAATTGTTTATATTGTTGCGAAAACTGCGTACTTGAAAAAAATACGCAGAGTTAATCACTTATTTAAGAAGTACGAAGTAAATTCAAGAAACCCTCCAGGACCGATGGCACCAGGAATGTCAGTCTGGGATCTAGCCCAGTCGGGGCCCTTAATCTTTGAAATCGCCGTTGTTGAGTTTTTTCTCAGTTCTCTTCTAGTAAATAACAGTGCGTTCAGTGCAGCTTTTGTGAACAGTGCGTTCAGTGCAGCTTTTGTGAACAGTGCGTTCAGTGCAGCTTTTGTGAACAGTGCGTTCAGTGCAGCTTTTGTGAACAGTGCATTCTAGTTTCAGTGATATACAGTGTTTTATGTGAAGATCAGTGTAGTGGAGTGTTTATGTGAAAAACAGTGCAGTGCCGTGTTCCTTGTGGAGATCAGTGCAGTGCCGTGTTTTTGTGATCTTCAGTGATTCGCGTTATCATCAGTACGGGTACTGGTGGTACTGTGCAATAAGAAGTTATTTGTGTATACTATGTGTATTGATTCATTCTATTCAATGTTTCGTTCCACTGCATAATAACGGAAATATTCCCCCTCTAAATCGCCCCTCCTTCCGGTCCGATTTAAGCCGTTAACGAACTTGCTTTATTTTTTCATAAAACTTATAGATATCCAGTTTGGTAAAAATCTAAAAAAATTTATGCCCGCAAAAGCTGTAACACACATACACACACACACACACACACACACACACATATATATATATATATATATATATATATATATATATATATATATATATATATATATAGGATCGATGGACATTTAAAGGAAATTTTCAATAACGTCTAGAGTACAAATTCAATAGCTGATTCCCTTAAGAAATATGTTTTGATGACGTTATCAATTAAGATTTTATGTTCTTTACACAAGAATGTTTATTTGTTCTATACTCGTTGTATGTTTCATTCAATAATATAGATTATAATCGTTAATGGCTGATATCAGGTAAGGATTAGAGAGGAAACTGCAAAATATATCAGTTTTATAAATAGGATCAAAAACATTTAATTTTCTACCGTTGGTGTTAAATATACGTTTTCTCAATCTCTAATATTATTGGATATATTTGAATTTTCTTAATTTTCAGCCTTCAGTTAACCCCTAATTATAATGATTTTTACATTAAGGCACAGAACAGCCTAAAAGCCTCTCTGAAAGAATTAAGTAACAGAGTTACTAAGTCTCTTTACACAAGCTGTTTTATATTATATTGTAGAAATACAGAATAGATTGTGAGATAGTCTGTCAGTCTAGCACTTGGGAAATCTGCTTAGTTTGCGCAACAGCTTTTTGATTTTTATTCCAGTTATTAGGATGACAATTTACCATGATACAGAACGCGAGTAAGCAAATAAATAATCTATGAATACATAAATTTGGGGACTGGCTGGAATCTGATATGAATATTACATTTCCAGGTCTGAGGATATCGTGTTTGCTTGCCATTTCACACCGTATTCCTGGAAATCCAGGGAGCAAACACCTGCAGGAAACTCTAAACTGGTCGGTGGTACATTTTCCGGAATGGGGAAAATCTACCCTGGTCTATGTACACTACTAGCTACGATTTAATTAAACCCTCTACTTATGTCTGAGAATAAACATAGAGCAACTTGAGTCTAGCTGCCTTAGCGAACAGGAAAGTCTTATCTGTGCAATCTTATACAGTGATAAAGGCTGTTAAAGTGTGAATTTAAACAGATATTCCAATCTCTGGTCGTCTTACATTCTATTCTATATTTCATCCTTAGTATGAACTCTTATTATGTTACAAACCACATCCTCCATAAAGATCTTAATATCCCAATTGTAAAGATCTAATTCCCCTAAGATTCAGAAAATTCCACAGCAGCCTATCCAATCATCCTAATCCAGAAGTCCTAGCCCTTTCCAGTACCACTCATCCATATTCCCCTCCACAAGAGACAATGGCCCAGAGATCTTCTATAGAAGTGTAAAGTGAAGTGATAGCAGTGGCTATTTTCTTATCAAGTGCCATTCCTTAGCTCTTGACTTCCTTGCCAGGCAGGAAGAGGCTGCTCCTCTCATTCTGATGAGGCTTCTGTCGAGAGTGATGGAGGATGATTGTATTGTACATATTTCCAAACGCTTTTAAATGTTGACTGTAATATTCTTAATAAAATAAAATAATATAAAAAAAAGTATGAACTCTAAGAACTTTCTGCATAGGGAACGTCCATTACATGTACATACACTATTATACCAAATAGGACATATGTTCTTAATGAAATACAAAGATTTAATTATTATTTATTTTATTTTTCTTAAATAAAAAAATTAAAAATTTTATATTTATTAAAGAAAGTTTAAAACTGAATTATGGTTTATTTTATTTTTGTTAAAGAAGAGCTAAGATTTTTTTTATTTATATATTTCGGAGCTTTGCAAATAGGGTAATATTGTTCTAACAAAAAACAACGACAAAAATATAATGAGCATAAGATAAAAATAGAAAATAATTAATGGAATAGAAATACAATAAAAAATAGAAAACAACAAAGAACAACAAATACAAGAAAAAAAGTAATAGGTAACAACAAAGTACAACAAAACACAGAAATAGAAACCAAGAAAGAATAAGAATAAATACCAAACTAGAAAATAACGAAGATACTGACCAAATATAACACTACAAAATAACAACACAAAATACGAAAAAAAAGAAAAGATGAAACGAAACAATATATTAAAAATATTTACAAATAAATAATATAATAGCTTAAAATAAGTTTAAAGAATTATTAATCAAATGCCTTAGAGAAGAGTATTAAAAATGTACTACAACAATAAGATAAAATATAATGAATGCGAATTTTAAAAATTTGTATTTGTAAACTAAATATAAAGCTTGAATACAAAAATGTTCCAAAAACAAAAATGTAAAACATAAATTAAACAAATATATTACTTGTTCAATTATTTTAATAGAAGTATAATTGAATTTAAATGTTCCAGAATAGTATCTATTTAAGGACTCCCCTTTGTTAGTAGTTAAATATATACTCTCTGCCAGTTAAATATATACTGACAGACTGCAGATAACGCAATTACTTACAGATACCACACAATGTACACGTTAAGATTCAAATAAATAAATAACAAAAATAAAACTTATTTAATTTTCAACTTACAGGAACACAGACACACACACACACACACACACACACACACACACACACACACACACACACACATATATATATAACATCAAGGGTAGGAGATTAGTTCATCATGATTAATAATGCAACATTTTTCAATCAAACTAATAATAAAAAAGATATTATGTATTATATATTTTATTCTGTCTCTAAACCATACGTATCCTGGACCATGTGTTCACTTTAAGCAGTTTTTGGGCATTCTGGAATTTTGGGGTACGATCTCGCTGACTTATCAGAAAAAAACAGCCTCAAAAGATACCAAAATCCCAGAATGCTACAACTAAATAACACAATTACTTACTCACTCAAGTAATAAATGGCTGCAGAAATGGTATCTACGAAAGAACAATGCCTGAAATTATTTATTCCAGACATTAAAGAGTATTTAGGACAAAAATTTACATCAGCAGACTATTACTTTACACAATTATTAACAGGACACGGAACAACAAACTCTTGTTTTAATCGTTTTGGCCTGACAGATCAACCAAACCGTTACTGTGACTTTACTACTGAACAGACTTACAGTTAATTGCTCCATGACTGCAAGCTACTAACGGGCCAAAGTGAAGACTTAAAAACCGAATTAAAATGCCGACAAGATAATTGGCCTGTTGAGGAAAAACTTTTATTTTATAAACACAATAAACAATTAAAAAAATTTACTGAAGAAATGAATTACTACCTGAGCTATTTAAAACTGAAATACAGTGAATTCAATTATTTATTCATCATCGAGACCTAAATTTGTTAGCAGATTTCCCTTAAGGAAATATTTTTTTTACAAATATTTTATTTTGTTCATAGTTAAAAAAATGTTATGTATCAAGCTAATTATACTACAGGACGTGTGGCTAATAAACTCCCTTCCTGTAGAGTTTAATTCAGGAAGGAAATAAATAAAAATAAATAACTAATATATATATATATATATATATATATATATATATATATATATATGTATGTATGTAGATGCTATTATTTTGAGGATATAATAATAAAATATAGTTATTGGATAAGGTGACAAGTGCGTTATATGTGTGGGAGATCTGCTTAGATTGCGCGTACCCTACAATGGCTGCCAGGACACGAGGACTTTGGACTTAGCACGACATTGTGTAGCCATTCGAAGTGTGGCAACAATGCAGGAGGAACCTAGCCTTTCGGCCTTAATCCAGCCTACACCTATCCAACACATCTCTGGCGGCTGAGGATTCGCTACGATGGTTTAGCGATCCTATGGAAGGGACAATCTCTACTAACCAGCTCCCACACGAAGAACACATGTACCAGTTTCCTGGCCTGTATGTCTTCGGGCTTTGAACACACGACCACTACGTCTATGACCGGCAGTGAAGGCAAGCCTCCACTCCGGACTCCACCCAGCCCGTAGTTCATATTGAGTAAGCCGCTAGAAACTTACCCCATTAAGGCCGGAATGATCCCCGGCCCGGAACAGCAAAGCCAACTACTGTTCCTACGGTTCCTCTACCGAAGAGCTACACAGCGGGGGCTTACTACTGCCACTGGGGAGGGCCGGCCCCGTGCCGGAGACTTAGTATGACAGCAGACTAACAGGCTAAACTAATTTCTCAACAAACTCAATACACCCAAACAAACTTATTATACGAAGACATAGTAAGATATATACGTCACCGAATCCTAAACAAATGGCAACCAGAATGGAAGTAAAACACCACCTCCGCAGTACCAAGAGTACTACTAAGGAGTGACCATCGAGCCATAGGAGTACTAGACGGGAGGAAGTAGTTCTTGCCAGACTCAGGATCGGCTACACATACCTGACACATAGACACTTAATGACAAGGACTGATAACCCTATATGCAAATACTACAACAAACACCTTACGATAAAACACATACTGACAGACTGCAACTCCTATTAACTGACAGCAGCCAATATATTCCACAAATACTAACATATCTAAAACACATCAACATTTACAAAACATATAATACAAAATAGAATAGGTCTATAACATACCTAAAAAGATTTAAAAGGGCTAACTTTTATTATATTCTTTGGACAAAGCTCGGATATGAAAAAGAATCAGATATTAAAGAAATATTTACCATAATATAAAAGTACAAAAATAGGTAAGCACATGAAGTAGTAAATATATCATCCTAATAATGCAAATCACCATCGCTGTGGGGTACAAAACTAAATAAATAAAATATAAATGTACTAGTTTATTTACAAGCCCTTCGGCCTTACCCACTAACGGCTTGTAAATAATTTAAGAGAGGTGCTGGTTCATGTACTCGTAAGTTTTGTATTTGTGATTTGATACCGGAGGACGATGATTTATAAAACGGTTATTACCATTAATAGTATATTGAATAATTACAAGATATGGTGAGATGGGCTATAGAAGGGCATATAATTGTGAGTGAGTTAGTACATACATTACTTCAAGGGATACTGTTGATATAGTGATACTGATGCTGATATGGTGATACTGTCCTGGATGCTGCTGTGGTGTTCTCCCTCTTCCTCCATCCTGTTCTTCCCCTGGATGCTCCTTTCTTTACTCACTCATGCTGTTCTAGTTCTAAAGAAAGGGTGTGAGAAAAAGCTAAAACTGCTCCTGCACATGGGAGGCTCTACTCTCTTCTCTTCTGTCCTGCTCACTCTACTGTCTCAGCCTGTCTTCCTTATCTCCTGCACTTTGAACCCAAGGATGCCCTCTCAGGTAGTACAAAGTAGGCTGTAGAGGTCAGCACTCTCCAGGGGACATTCTTCGTTGGTATAGTTGCTAACAGATGGGGCTGGTGTAGTTTATTGCCGCTTCAATTTTAAATTGAACAACTAGTATATAGGAATAACTTAATTTTATTGATAAAACCATTTTAAATTGTTGTCTTTATTACTAGTCTAATGTTTGGTTACGTCTTATGTTTATTGTCTTTATTACTAGTATTTAATGATTATTTGTTGTATTTAATTTTTTATTTGTTGTTTCAGTTTTTGTTATTTTATTATAATTTTGTTTCCATTCTACATTGTGAAACTTTGAGCCAATTCGCCAAGATGCGGGTGCTCCTGTATAAATAAATAAAAAAAGATTAAGCTGCCCCTGCCAACCAGCCTTATTTTTTTATTAACAAAGCAATTACTCACTTAGAAAGTACATCACGAAAGTAATTCGTATACTTTTAATATTGTTCTTTACCTGCGGAATTAAACAACAGTACGGAGTGCAACATAAAAAGTCTTTTTACCTTGAGGCCTTAAAACATATTTAACATAATAAAGCTCTGAGGAGAGGAGAATGAAACTCGGCGCCACGATTTTTTTTTTCTTCTATATATTAAAAAAATTGTGGGCTTTCATTGTAAAAGATAAAGAGAGAGATGGAAAATAAAGGGGGGTGTAGGTGGAGTTTTTCCGCCCCCCCCACCCCCCCCCCACCTACCCACATGGAGAAACGAGCAGAATCCCTTTCTCTACTGTATTTCACCTAGGGGCTGTTTTATCATTTATAACCATGCCGTAACCTACCCCCATGTGGGAAGGGGAATCCGATTTGTAACTAAATAGAAAAAGTCCGTCACGCAGGGGCTGCGTGGACTAAGCAGATTTCCAACGTGAATGTTTACAATAGATAACTCTATATACTGGTAACACGACTCTGAATATTAAGTGAATAAATAAAAACGTTAATGAGAAATCATTCATTCAATATTAATAACCTCGCAACGGAGAGAGTCTAAATTGTACACGAAAAGTCCTTCAAGCAGGGGCTGCGTAAACTAGGCATATTTCCCACGTGAAGTTATACAATAGAGAAATTTCACGACAGCCAAACAGTTACGAAAACGGCCGAACTTGCTTTTGGCGGGAAACTCACATACGTCCGTTACAGCCCACATTTAATAAAAATGCAAATATCTCGGTTAATATTCAAGATAGAGAATAGATGTAACAACAATATTTATAGTAAATTTAATTTGCAATAAGATTGATTCTATACAATTTTTCGATCCGACGTACAGTAACGGAGATATTTCGAATTTTCGAAAATCCTCCCCTCTAACCCCCCCCCTCCCACTGGTCCGATTTCAGCCATTAACGATCTTGATCTGTCTTTTTACATAAAACGACTAATTATCAAGTTTGGTAATGATTAAACAATCATTGCGACCGCTAGAAAGGTAACATATATATATACAGTTTTGAACGGACCTCATTTTCGTCATCTCCAGGGTAGGATTGATGGACATTTGAAGACATTTTTCGAAAATCGCGTCATGAGTACGACCTCAATAGCTGATTTCCCTTAAGGGAAATCTGCTAAAAGGTCAGCCAACCTCTCAGACCTGAACAGATAGATAGACATATATTCTAGATCGGAAAGAAAAACAATTATTGAAATACATCTGAATATATGTATTAATTCTATTGGAAATTAATTTCTATGGCTAGTGCTGTAATTTATAATGAATCAGAATCATTTTTATCCCAATCACTCAACTTTTAGTAATCCATGAAAAAAAGAAGGGGGGAACAGAACGTATTTGCATATATCTCACAAAGTAAACGTTCAATGAACACAATATTTGGTATTTAACGTTTTAATTAAGTGAGTAATGATATAGCTGCTTATTATTAACATAAGATGAGCAGGAGTGGGGGTTTAATTAAAAATGAAAACTATAATATCCAAATATCTCGGCTAATATTAATGATGGACACAATATGTATCCCAATGAGCTGAAGAAGTACCTCTGTACAAAAATAGATAAACGTCCGTCACGCAGGGGCTGCGTAAACTAAGCAGATTCCCCACGTGAAGTTTTACAATAGCGAAATTACACGAGAGTCGAGCAGTTAAGGAAACGGCCAAGCTAGCTTTTGGCGGGAAAGTCACTCGTGCGCTAGCCGCCCAGATTTAATAAAAATGCCAATATCTCGGTTAATATTATTCAAGATAGAAAATAAACGTATATAGCAATATTTATAGTAAATTTAATTTGCAATAAGATTGATTCTGTACAATTTTTCGATCCGACGTATAGTAAAAAAAAAAAAAAAAAAAAAAATTGCGACCGCTAGAGCGGTAACAGACAAATATATATATATATATATATATATATATATATATATATATATATATATATATATATATATACACACACACACACACAGTTTTGAACGGACTTCATTTTCGTCATCTACTAGGTAGGATCGATGGACATTTGAAGAAAAATTTCGAAAATTCCATCATGAATACAACCTCAATAGCTGATTTACCTTAAGGGAAATCTGCTAAAAAAATCAACAGCAGCTGATTTCCCTTAAGGGAATATCTGGTAAAATAGTGTCTAAATTTCCTCATTAAACAGTTTATTTTGAAGGGAAGTCTGATAAAGGAACGAACCATTCACAATTAACGTCTCTGTGTGTATCAGCTGTTCGCGGCAAACACGTTCCATTACGGCTGCCGAATCGAATGAGTTGAATAATAAGCGAGTTTTATTTTCAGACATCATTTATTCCTCTGAGGAAACTGTTCGGAGGGCATTGAGCTCTAAATAAAGCTCGGAAAAATTGATCAGATAATAACCACTTGAATGAAATTTGTCAGGAGAATGGATACTATTCTCAGACTTAAGAGGTTTTTCTTTACTTTTTTTTTTTTTTTTGCTTTCCCAATGATGATTTATTTGATATTTCCTCCTTCCAACTCGCCTAATTAATTAAAGTTCTCCCTCTGCCGCCGCATTGAATCACTAACTAATTGGAGAGAGCTTTTCAAAACAAAAATTAATAAATCCCAGCTGATTGGGTGGAAGACTCGACGACAGGGAAACGAAGTTTGGACTTTTGTAAGTGGGTGCCTCTTAGCTGGGGGAACGTTACGATTTACGGAGGAACAAACAGAACGCTGAACACTCCAATACACGCGCATAAATACACGCACAGATATAGTGAGACATAAATACACGCGTGTCATCTGTCAGATGACTGTTCACTTATTTGTCAAAAGTGAATAATATAATTGTTTTTTCGCAATTTTGCTGGAATAATGGTGCATAGATAAATGAAAAAGTTCATAAATGTTCATAAATTTGTATTTGAAAAAATTATCTGTATATAAATCTTCAAAAATGTAAAATTTTTGTTACACAGTGGCGACGGTAGCTTAGTTACAATTTTATTCCTTATTACTGGCTTGCAAAAGGTAAATCAACTAGTAAACCTAGGAACACAACTCTTATCAGTCTTGTAAGATAGTTTCAGAGAACATAATAATAATGTAAAATGTATGAACACATTGACGATTGAGCCTCATTTCTAGAACTTGAAAAGTTACTCAAACAAATGGAAATTGCCAATAAAAAATTACTAAAAAACCAAGAACCATTAAGAAAAATTAAACTTAATTTTCACTCTGAATCACTTTCATTACCCACACCCACGTTACATTCATCAGCACAAGAAAAGGCACAGTGTTGCAGACATAAATATTGGTCACATTCCGTGCAAGAATATTTGGTGTATTGTTTTGTTTTATTTTCCAAGCAAAATCCGCAGCTGATGAGCTGCTTGAAGCTCATGGTGGTATTGGTGGGATATCATTGGGAAGGAGTTCTCGAAGACGTGAGGTCATGGTGCGTGGCAAATTGCTGAGCTGCACTCGCATAATCAACTGATCTCTGATGAGTTCATTCCCCAAGTTCACGAAGGAAAAGCCGTCGAGTTGGTAGGTTTTGTCCGTTCCCCAGGCTGATGACTTGGCCGTTGATACCAGCCACATCGAAATCGGGCATTATGAAAAACTAACATTTTTACACGCGTGTCATCTGTGAGATTCTCTCGGCCAAAACTATTGAGCTATTGAGGTTGTACTCACGATGTGATTTTCAAAAAATGTCTTCAAATGTCCATCGATCCTACCTAGGAGATGATGAGGTCCGCTCAAAATTATATATTTGTCTGCTAAAGCTCTAGCGGTCACATTTTTTATCTTATCGATAAAAAACTAGATAATTCAACGTTATATGTAAACGTAACGATCAAGTTCGTTAACGGTTAAAATCTAACCAGTGGGAGAGGGAGTTTAGAGACGGGAATTTGGAAAATTCTTAATATCCCCATTGTTATGCGTCGGATCTAAAAATTTTATGAAACCAATCATATTGCAAATGTAATATTCTATAAATGAGGTTATTTATATTTTTCCACTAGCAGTTTTAAAACTACTTTGACGGATTATTCTTTCTACAAGAAACACACCTTCAATTTTGAAAAAGTAATAGAAAAATAATTGATAAAGAAAGGTATAATACTAAACGAAAAATAAAAGAGAATATTCACATAATAAAAAATAGAAAAATGGCAGTAAACAAAAAAAAAAGAAGAAATCAAATACCTCAAACATATATTCTATAACATTATATCTTAAATTAATCGATTTTAAATTATGATGCGATGTAATCGAGTTCAAGATTGGCGTGAAAATAATCGATTTGTAGTTATCTGACTTAACCTACCTCGGGAACCTCTCAGTATTAACTACCTCCTCTGTGAGGACAGCTGCAACAAATGTAAAAGGGAAACGAGCAGTTCAGAAATGTAAGAAGACATTTATAATTAGATTTCATAAATATATCACATATATAGGCACATACTAATGCAATGTCAAGCTAAAGAATTATTAAGGGATGTGTTAAATTCATCTTATTAATTTTTTATATTTCTTTGAAAAGGGATAGCCCCTGAAGAGGTGGCAAGTGAGCTTCGAAACACGTTGGGCAGGTTCAATAAAGACTGCACCGAAAAAATGTTTTTTTATTGGAGACCCATGCCATAAAATATGAAGAAAATATATTTCTATCATATCGCATTTTCCAATATTTGTCATCATTATTATTATTGATAATTCATACATTAAGCTTATTTACCAGTACAATGACAACAATTGCCACAGTCTTTTAAGAAAAATTGTCTGTTATTCAGTCTTCAGTGAAGCACAATTTCTATTCATGCGATTTTCACCTAAATATATACTATGAATAATCATCTCGAATGCAGTTTAAATTTCAAGTTTTGTTTACATACGTTCTAATTTTGGAGGAAATAGAAAATGGAATGTCAGCTGACGTCATAAGCGATAAGAGAAATTTCATTCCATTTTTTTCTTTTGCTTGCTTCCCCATTGTCCTACAAAAGGTAGTTAATGTGCAGTGAGTTAGTTATAACGGGAGCATATGGAGTGGGTAATCAATATGGCCACACCTGGACCACTCTAGTCATCAACTTGATTAATTAATTCTTAACTGCGGAAGAAGGGGGGGGTGTGGCGTTTATTTCCTCTTCCAGGGATCCGTCTCTTCTAGTCACCTGGCTCATTTAGGCCCCCCAAACACCTCTCTAACTGACATCCCAAAGAGCTCAGCAAGTACCTCTCTGTACAAAAATAGATAATAAATAGTCCTTCACGCAAGGGCTGTGTAAAGTAAGCATATTTCCCACGTGAACTTTTAGAATAGAGAAATTTCACGAGAGCCAAACAGTTACTGAAACGGCCGAACTAGCTAGCCAGAAACTCACAACTTCAACCGAAGTTAGCCGAACTCATCATGTACGTTACGCTCATAAACAAACAAATATCTCGGTTAATATTCAAGTTAGAGAATAAATGTACATAACCATATTTACAGTAAATTTAATTTGCAAGAGGGAGATATTTCGAAATTTCGACAATCCCCCCTCTAAACCCCTCCTTCCCATTGGTCCGATTTTAGCCATTAACGAACTTGACCTTCATTTTTACATAAAACGTTTAAATATCGAGTTTGGTAACGACCAAGCAAAAATCGTGACCGCTATAGCGTTAACAGACAAGTATTTATATATATATATATATATATATATATATATATATATATATATATATAATTTTGAACGGGCCTCATTTTCGTTGTCTCCTGGGTAGGATGGATGGGCATTTGCAGAAAATTTTTGAAAATCGCGTATTGAGTACGACCTCAATAGCTAATTTCCCTGAAGGGAAATCTGCTAATGGGAAGATCGTTACGCAACGGTTGCGTAAACTAAGCATATTTCCCACGTGGTGCTATAACTCACTTGTGATCTTATCTCACCACATGTTCTCTATTTTTATGTGAAAACCGATGATTAGAAACAGGGGGGGGGGGGGGTTAATGAAGGCTGAAAACATGAAAGTACGGATAACTCGCTTAATACTTGAGATACGAAAAAAAGCATAGAACAACAATTGAGGAGGTAACATTCAAACCGTGCTTTGTCCGGATGAATGTACTTTTTAGGAAACCATGAAATTGAATATAAAACATATATATATATATATATATATATATATATATATATTTGTTTTTTGTAATGAAAAATACTCCTATATGGTTTAAATAAATGTTTTATCAATGAGATACATTGTTAAAATAGTTCAGCGTAATAAGTATAATAAACATTAGATAATAAATTGGACCAAGCACACTTTGCATGAAACAAATGGACAAAGCACGGTTTGAATGTTACCTCCTCAATTATAGGCAATCACTAGTTTAGGAAGATTGACTCTATAACATTTTACGATCTGACTCATAATAACAGAGATATTAGTGAATTTTCAGTGTTGACTGAAAAGGTTAAATATCGAGGAAGAGAGAGATAAAATACCCATTTTTGAGTAAAGAACGAAAAATCTTAATTGATGACGCAATCATATAATCTATTTGCATGTATCTAACAAAGTAAAAGTTCAATGAAAACCATATATGGCAGTTAAAATTGGAATGAAGTGGTTCATGATTTAAGAGATTCATGTTAATATTGTGTAAGTAGGAGTTTGGGGGTTTACTGAAGGCTGAAAACTAAAAATTCCAACTATCACGATTTAAATTCATGATAGAGAAAATACGTAAATATCGACATTTATTGGTAATTAATTTATTGGCGACTACTGGGGGGTCGCCCGGCGGTCGTGGTCCAGGCAACGCAGCTTTAATCAGCAGACACTGAGGATGGAGCGTTGACTCCGAAAGTGCACTCTGCATTATATTAAAAAACAGTAGAGGACTTGGCCTTCTTATTGATCCTGATCAATCTTAATTTACGTTTAACGTCATCAGACAACTAATTTGCATGTGTCTGGCATCATTAAGGTATGTTGAATACATTATTTACTATATACGGTCAGCGTAAAGTGGTCAGTGATCTAACCCTTAAGGGAAATCTGCTAAACGATATACATAACACTGGCGGGTTTGAGCATAATGTTACAAAGAATGTTTAAATATCGAGGTTGGATAAAACAAAATTGGGGCCGACAGAGTTTTAAAACACATATAAAATATATATTTGTCTGTTAACACTCTAGCGGTCGCAATTTTTGTTTAATCGTCACCAAACTCGGTATTTAATCGTTTTATTTAAAAAGGAAGATCAAGTTCGTTAACGGCTGAAATCGGACTAGTGGGAAAGGGGTTTAGAGGGGGGATTTTCGAAATATCTCCGTTATTATGCATCGGATCGAAAAATTGTATAAAATCAATCTTATTGCACATTACATTTACTATAAATATTGTTATATACATTTATTCTCTATCTTGAATATTAACCGAGATATTTGCATTTTTCTGTTTTCAGCTTCTGAGATGAGATCGGCTAACTTCGTGTCTAGTCGTGAGTTTCCGTCAGGAGCTAGTTCGGGCCGTTTCCGTAACTGTTTGACTCTCTATTCTGAAATTTCTTTATTGTAAAACTTCACGTGGGAAATCAGCCCCTGCGTGACGGACTTTTTTAAATTATAAATAAAATAAAATATTTCTAGATTAAAATTATTTACAACAGAAAGAAAAAGAAAAGAAAAACTACAACAAATTTGGATTCAATGATGAATAATTAATTAATTTAACTGAATTTCAATTTTAAATAGTTTAGGTAGTTATACATTTCTTCAGCAAATTGTTTTAATTGTTTATCGTGTTTATAAAATGAATGTTTTTTCCTCAACAGGCCAATTATCTTGTCGGAATTTTAATTGGGATTTAAAGTCTTCTCTTTTGTCAGTTAGCAGTCTGCAGTCATAGAGCAAGCGTCTGTATGGCTAAGGTGGACCGATACCAAGAAAGACTGGTTCGAGAAGCCATAGAAATCGCGAAATGCCCATTCAACATCAACATGTAGGATGGATACAGACTCAGCAAACTCTGGAAGCCCGTCATTCAACAGATACCAGGGACAAGAAACATAAACGACGATATAGCGGGTGAACGACCACCGGAAGAAGTATCCGGAGACACCTGGAAGGGACGACTCCGCCCAAGGAAACCGGACAAGGCCTACCTTTATACCTGAGGTGAACACACACTCTTCAGTCTCAGAGATAGCCCTGAGGAAGCTAGAAGCATGTCTAGCGAAACGTTGGCAACTAAAATGCAGACACGGTCAATACTCGAAGATCTTAACAGTATTAATGACCAGGACCGTGGAAGTTTGAGTGTCTGTATGTTTGTTCAGTAATAAAGTCGAAGTAACAGTTTGATTGATCTGTTAAGCCAAAACGATTAAAATAAGAATTTGTTGTTCCGTGTCCAATTAATAAGTGTGTCAAGTAAAAATCTGTTGATATTACTTTTTATCCTAAGTACTCATTAATATCTGGAATAAATAAAATGCTTGTATATCGAAGTTGGTAACGCTTAAATAAAAATTGCGACCACTTGAGCGTTAACAGACAAATATATATATATATATATATATAAATATATATATATATATTATATATATATATATATATATATACATACATAAACATATACAGTTTTGAACGGACCTCATTTTCATCCTCCTCGGTAGAAGTGAGGGACATTTGGGCATTTTTCATACACCACGTTATGAGTACAACTTCAATAGCTGTTTAGCCTTCTTTCTTTAAGCAAATGAAAATGTTTAATGTTTGTTTTTATTTAATTGAAAGATATGCATATTTAAACTTGTAAAAAAGAACTATATAAACTTGAGTGGAAAAAATAAATTTAGCAGAACTCGGCATTTTGTTGTCAGCTCGACATAACCAAAGATGAGACTGAAACAAACAGAATTCACAACTTTCTGTTGTTCACAGCTGATTGTATCTGTTGCCATGACAACGTTCATTTTGTTGCCAAGACAACGAATATTACCACTAAAGCTGATTTTCCCTTTAGGGAAAGAATGTCATCTGATTGCTTCTAACGACATAACTAGTTCTAGAAAATGTTTCGAAAAACTCTAACTTAAATTTATATACCTGCAAATATAACACATGTGGAGGAACAGAATATATTATGACAAGGGGACATAAAATTGTCTTTACGACTGAACGTGTTAGAAGGTGGAACATTCAGAAATCCAGTCGTCCAAGTCACGTGAGCCCTCTAGGAGTTTCCAGGTCACACCTGCTCACAATGGCTTCTGTATTTTATTCCCTTATGGCCTCTGCTTTTTAATTTACCGCCCTCGTACAAAATCGAATAATTTTTAAAAGAATCTCAGCAGGAAACGTATAAATTATACTCTTCAAGATA
Organism: Riptortus pedestris; assembly: GCA_019009955.1. NCBI lineage: Eukaryota > Metazoa > Arthropoda > Insecta > Hemiptera > Alydidae > Riptortus > Riptortus pedestris. The sequence continues at coordinate 138,546,053 of CM032230.1, forward strand.
ATATATTTCCCAATATTTAAAATATACATATAATATATGTCAATATATTTCCCTTTAGTGAACAAAATTAGCTGTTTTTATAGTTATTATATTTAAAAAAAAATAAAAAATTGGAGTGTGTATATATGTGTGATAAATTAATTATACTTACATAAAAAAAAAATAAATAAGTACCTGAAACCATCCAGGCGAAACTAATTTCACTGATAAAAAGAAAGAGACGCCATCAGTAACAACCTCCACAGACAGCAATAACAGTACCATACAAAATTAAGAAAACTACCCTTACCAAGTGAAGAAAGAAAGGTCCAGAAGAAGAAATGATTGCTCTTACGAATATGACAGCTTCAGCCTGCTGGCTTTAAACAGGAGCTAGCTAGCAGTATTATAGTATTGGTGGTGAGCTGCAAGAATGCAGGTGATGAGGAGGGAGGCTAGATCCCTGGACTGGCAGAATTCTGATAATCCAAGGTGGCTTTCATCTATTTATTTATATATAAAAAAAATAAATAAAAAAATATATATATACATATATATATATATATATATATATATATATATATATTAAAATAAATAAATAAAAAAATGCAGTAAGTGTATGTATGAGTAAGTGTGTGAGTATGTGTGATAAAATGATTTAAATTAATTGAAAAATAAATAAATAAATAAAATTAAAAAAAACTGAAAAAAAGTACATAGTGTCAGTCATTTAATTGTAATACCAGTAGAAAATAACTACTTTTAAGAAAGAAAACTTAGATTTAGTTAATAAATAATTATATAAAAATTAGTAACTTAAATACCCTTAGGATATGGTAAGAGCATATACAATCTATTAGATAATATTATTTACAACATAAAGTTTACTGACACTTGCAAACAGCATCATACTAATATAAAGGGCATAATAACCTAGCTGTTGATTGCCCAAACCACATTAATCCTAATCCTATATTTTAAAATCATTATTTACTAACACTCAGCTTGTCCTACTAATGATAATTGGAACGGGTTATCTACAGGTTACCACTCTTTCCCTACCAGGGCGAGACTAAGGATTTATTTTAGTGAGTTGGCAATTAATCAAATACCTATTTTCCGATAGAATTGAACTCACGACTCTAGGTTTACCAAGTGAGATTAACACCAACCCCCTAACTCACATGGGTAACCTGAGCTCTATTAGTATATTAGTAATTCGTCAATGTTCAAAAATGTATAGAATAACGAGAAAATAATTTGTCAAAAATGTTGGTATTTAAAATTTTCCATTTCACCTCCTTTCGAAATCTCTACCCCGTTGTGGTCTCACAACTGTCAGCTGTGATGAGCTTGACCTCAGTTTTACTTGATGCGATATTGACTTCAATGGCGAAAGAACCAAGAATTTCGTCCGCTAGAAAACTAATAGACACACACACACACACACACACACACACACACACACACACACATACACACACACACACACACACACACAGACACACACACACACATATATATATATATATATAATTGTAACCTCTGTCTGTACATTGATTTTTTTCGCGAAATTTCACGATAACTTTTCGTTTTACATGTCATAGACACCATAACTGCATTTTGTTTCTTTCGTGTGTGTTTGTTTGTTTGTTACCTTTTCACGCATAAACGGCTGAACCGAATTTTATGAAACTTCATATGTATATTACTCCTAACGCAACTTAGACTTTAGGCTTTATGTTAATATTCTCTGAGACGAACAGGAGTGGGGGTTATAAGCGAAGCCTGAAATTAAAAATAGCGATATTTCGTTTCCTATTGGTTTTTTATGGACATAACAAAAGTTGTTCAATTTGTTATGTAGAGTAACTTTTGTTATATACATTTTTTTTGTATACCGAATTATAAACGAGATATAACCGGAAGTGAAGAAGTTTATTTGGCACAAAAGACTCAACCGAACTAAATAAAACTCGGTATGTGTATTAGCACTAACGCTTTCATTATATTAAGCCATGCCATCATTTCTAGGGACGGCAGGAGTGGGGATTGTAAGGAAGGCCTGAATTTAAAAGTAGCGGTATTTCGTTTTCTATTCGTTTTTCTGCAAATATGCACATGACAAAAGTAGTTTATTTTGTTATTTGAAGTAACTTTTGTGATATTCACTTTTGTCTTATAACAACGTATAAAGGATATATACGCTAAAAACTAGAGCGGGAGCCAACAATTTTATTGGGCACTAACGATTGAACAAAACTCGGAATGTGAATTAGCATTAATTCTTCCATGATTATAAGATATATTAAAATTTTTAGATTAGGACGGGGGTGTGGGTCATAAGGGAGGCCTGAAATAAAAATTCGCGATAATTCATTTTCTATTTGTTTTTCGGCAAACGTGCACATAACAAAAGTTGTTTACTTTTTTATTTAGAGTAACTTTTGTTTTATACATTTCTCCAGGAGCAGTGTGTGGAGCATGTAATTTCCTTAGAAATATTGCAATGCTCAACAATTCTTTCCAATTTGAACTACCTGGTACCTCACCTGGAAAAATTAATTAAAATCTATGTTAATATTTTGTCCTTAATAACTGAAATCTATGCATAATGCACAGTAGACGGGACATATGACAATATTGAGGACAGTGAAGTTTTGCATAAAAAAATTAATTTTATTATTAACAAAACCACACTATCAACGGGTATAAATCCTAACACTGGGACGGATGAATGTCAAAATAGTGCGAAAAGTAAAGCCTTGCCAAAAAAATACCATCACCATTCAGCCTCAAATGAATTCCCGGGCGAAGCCGGGTATCTGAGCTAGTATATGTATAATATATATATATATATATATATATATATATATATATATATATATATCTGTCTACTCCTGGTAATTGATCCCGTTTACAGGCAACGTTTGTTTTTTAGGGTTTAAGGCGAAAAACTACTAGGTTGTCATCACCCGGTAATAAATTGTGTTGATGTAAATTGTAAATATTGTTAAGGCCTCATTTATATCGCCATATAAAATTTAATTAGCGTACAACAAATTTCTTAATACAAATTCGTAATTTAAATTTCTTTATATAAATTTTTAATTTTCATAAAATTAAACAATTTGTCTAGCTCTTTGGGGTAATCTCCAAGAGCAACTGCTATATTATTGGAAATATTGCAGTCGTTGCGAATATTTGTATACGAGATTGTTAAATTTGTGTGACATTTCCCACATATCGGAGGTTGATCTTTTGTCATAAGATAAATATGCATAAATATCGTGTGTCCTAAACGGAGTCTTCCTAGTATTACTAATTCTCTTCTCTTGTCTCTTGTCGGATAATCTCATGCACGAGTGTAGGTTTTAATAGTTTTAGCAGAATTCCCAGTAGCAGAGTATTTTTGAAAATTCGAAATATCTCCGTTATTATGCGTGTTTGATCGTTACCAAACTCGATATTTAGTCGTTTTATGTAAAAAGAAAGATCAAGTTCGTTAAGGCTGAAATCGGACCAGTGGGAGGAGGGGGGTTTAGAGGGGAGGATTTTCGAAAATTCGAAATATCTCCGTTACTGTACGTCGGATCGAAAACTTGTATAGAATCAATCTTATTGCAAATTAAATTTACTATAAACATTTATTCTGTATCTTTAATATTAACCTTCCAGTGGTAACGTTGGGTCCCACAGATCCATAATTTCCTTTTTCGTCATAATTACATCCTTAAAAATTGTCTTATTGTTATAATCTCTCATATAGCCTCTTTAGAACTCCAGTCAAAACCTGGCATGATTTCATTTATTGTTCACCCCCAATCAGTTATCAGCAATCGTCCATTGAAGTGTCTCTAGGGTCCCACAGACCCGACGTTACCACTAAAGTGACTTATTTTCAAAATGGCTTCATCATCAAAACTGGAAATTTTCGATCTAAATAAAGAAGGAGGCGTTACTAAACTTCATAAAATGTTAGAAGAAGAAATGGCATTGAATGAAATTTTATTATCAAGTGATGAAGAGGATACTGATCCTAAATATTGTGAAGTTTCTGATCACGATTCGGAGAGTGAAGAAGAGTATCATGTAAGTATTATATTCATTTGCATTTATAATCCTTAGTTAGCCACCAAACACAAGTGATTGTCACAGTAATACTATTGTTAAATTGTAATTTTTAAATAATAGGTATTAAAAGTACCAGGGCCCTTCCTCAAAAGTATAGCGGCTCTACAGCGCCAAAATTGCAGCCTCCTGAACCAAGCAAGCGTGGGCGATGTGCTTATTGCAATGACATCAAAAGCAGATATTATTGTTCCAAATGTTATGTATATATATACCTAAAATATGCAGATATGATTTGCCCTGATTGTAATAAAGATAATTAATTAATTGAATGTTTGAGTATACTATTTGTAAAATAAAACATTTATATCAATTTCACATCTTTTGTTTATTTTTAATTTTTCCTTCTGAGAAGAGAACTTAGCATATTAAAATAGTTAATGAATTACGTCAAGTTTTTTAAATTATTTACAACCATTTCATACTTAGAAGATTTTTTATGGCATGGGTCTCTTGGACCCAACGTTACCACAGGCGGGATTTCTTTTCATGTTACCACTGAAGGGTTAACCGAGATATTTTCATTTGTATTTTGTGTGTTGTCGGCAGGAGTCGTTTGTTCGGTACTTTCCAAAGAGAGCTCTGGCGGCCGTTTTCGTAACTGTTCGTCCCTCGTGAATAAGTTTAGTGATCCCTTACTACTACATTTGTTATTGGGCAGATTTCTCTATTGTAAAACTTCACGTGGGAAATCTGCTTAGTTTACGCAGCCCTGCGAGACGGATTTTTTATTTTATTGTTCTGGGGTTCGTTCGACGTTTGTTGCCAGTTTTTATCAATATCTTATTTGAGTGGTCGATAGAGCTAACAATAGTTACTCTAAATAACAAAATAAACAACTTTTATCCTGTGCATATTGGCCGGAAAACGGCATTTTTAATTTTAGGCCTCCCTTACAACCCCCACTCCTGCTCTACCGGGTTCATTTGTGAATCCAAACCATCCAGGGCGTCACTCAAACGCTCACACAAAAATTCATTCAAATGTGTCCAGCCATTTAGTAGGAGTTCAGTGACAACCATACGTACTGTAGAATTATATATAAAAGATATATATACGTATATATATATGTGTGTGTGTGTGTGTGTGTGTGTGTGTGTGTGTGTGTATACATGAATGGGAGCCCATATCGTTATCTCCTAACTATGATCGATGGACATTTGAAGAAGTCCTGAGTTCAGCCTCAATAGCTCATTTCCCATCAGCTAAAACGGACGGCCTTTGCTTGAAATGCTAAATTTAGATTTAATTAGACAAATTCTAGAGGGAAATATGGTTGAAGGGTTAATTCTCTTAGCCTTCTGCGGTCTAAAAGCCTGATTCATCAGAGAGAAGCCATGGCGGGGCATCACTAATTCAAAGAGCAGAGAAAGTTATATATACTGTCGCTCTTGCCTATTGCCCCGGCGAATTCTGGATTTATATATAATTTAAGTCAACATTGTCATTTTGTACAATGGAAGTAGTACTTGACACAAATAAAGTTTGCTTCTTGTGAAATATTGCAATGGCACAAAAATGGTAGATTTCACCAGATAATAAAAATTCCGTCACGCAGGGGCTGCGTAAACTAAGCAGATTTCCCTCGTGAAGTTTAGATATAGATAAATATACATACTGCTAACACAACACCGTGAATAAATACAAACGGAAATAAGAAATGTTTCATCCAATTTCAATAGCCTGCCGACAGGAAGCGTTAGGTTAGAAATGTAAACAAACGGGTCCCGCCTCACACCGGAAAGAAAAACAATTACTGAAACATATCAGAATATAACACATTAATTTTATTGAGAACTATTTACTATATCTAGTACTGTACTTAATAATGAGTCAGAATAATTGTTATCTTAATCAATAAAATTTTAGTAGTCCAAAACTTTAAGATGGGGGGGGGGGAGTCACCAGTACATATTTGCATGTATCTCGTATAATAGAGACCTTTATAATAAAGAAGTGGCGGTTTGGTGAAAACTGAAAAATGCAAATATCTCGGTTAATATTCAAGATAGAGAATAAATGTACATAACAATATTTATAGTGAATTTAATTGGCAAAAGGATTGGTTCTATATAAGTTTTCGATCCGACGCATAATAACGGAGATATTTTGATTTTTCGAAATTACCCCCATCAACCCCCCCCCTCCCACAGGTTTCAGCCATTAACGAACTTGATCTTTCTATTTGCATAAAACGTTTAAATATCGAGCATGGTAACGATAAAAAAAAAAATTGCAACCGCTAGAGCATATATATATATATATATATATATATTGTTACGGCCCATTTTTACCGTCGCCGAAGACAGGTGATTGAGAAAGAAGACCGGCGGGAGATTGATGCGCGGGACAGGCTGCACGAGAGCTGAAGACAAGAAGCGATCGCCGGGAGACAAGCGAGCGGCAGACAGCAGCGTCCACCTCGAACTCCAGTGAGGATTTTTGGCTCCGGATAAACGCTTTGGCGGATCGGAATGTTATACAGCTAGAAGAATAGCAGTTATTTCATCGTACGAGAGGTACCTAAGTGTAGTTATTGTGTATACACTATTCAAAAGAAATGGCCTATTAGTATTTAAAAGTCCCCATGGGAAGTATTGTTTAATCATTTATGTATTTAGTATTTTCCTTTTATTGTTCAAGAGATAATTATAGTTGAGTTATTATTGTAAATAAACTGATTTGTTTTTAGAATACTGGTTTCGTTGTTACCTTTGAGAACAAACAACGTGGCGCCCTTAATATATTTATTTCCGCCTATTGATATGAGGCTAGTTAAATTAAACTAATAAACCCATACCCTTCTCCACTGAGCTTGGCAGTCTTGTTACCCGGTCTGTGGGTTACAATATATATAATTTTGAACGGACCTCATTTTCGTCATCTCCTGGGTAGGATCGATGGACATTTGAAGACATTTTTAGAAAATCGCGTCATGAGTACGACCTCAATAGCTGATTTTCCTTAAGGGAAATCTGCTAATAAATCTATATAAAGGTAACACAAGATAAGACAAGAAACCTCCAGACGGGAAGCGTCTGAAATGTAAAAAACAGGTTTGCCAACCTCTGAACGGAAAGAAAAACAATAACTGAAACATATCAGAATACAACATATTAATTTTATTGAAAACTATGTACTATATTTTATAATTGTATTTATAATGAATCAGAATAATTTTTATCCCAATCAATCATATTTATTAGCCCAAGAATTTAAGACGGATGAGAGGAGGGTCACATTTTCATGTATTTCTTGTAATAAAGGTCTCTGGAAAACAATATTTTGTATTTACGCTTCGAATACTGTGGTTTATTATATAACAGAGTATTGTTAGTTTAGAGTAGAAGTGGGGGTTTGCTGAAGGCTGAAACTGCAAATATCTCGGTCAATATTCAAGATAGAGAATAAATGTATATAACAATATTTATAGTACATTTAATTTGCAATAAGATTTGTTTTATGCAATTTTTCAGCCGTTACCGAACTTGACTGTCTTTTTGCATAAAACGATTAAATATTGAGTTTGGTAACGATCAAACAAAAATTACGACCGCTTGAAAGTACACTGACATATATATATATATATATATATATATATATATATATATATATATATATATATATATACTAGCTCAGATACCCGGCTTCGCTCGGGAATTCATTTGAGGCTGAATGGTGTGGTATTTTTTTGGCAAGGCTTTACTTTGCACAATATTTTGACATTTACCCGTCCCAGTGTTTAGGGTTAATACCCGTTGTTTATATGGATTTGTTAATAATAAAATTAATTTTTTATGTAAGACTTTACTGCCCTCAATATTGTCATATTTCCCGTTTCCTGTGCATTAGGCATAGATTTGAATTATTAAGGACAAAATATTAACATACATTTGAATTAATTTTTTCAGCTGATGTACCTAGTAGTTCATATTGAAAAGAATTGTTGAGCAAATTTCTCTAAATAACAAAATAAACAACTTTTGTTATGTGCACGTTTGTCGAAAAACAAATAGACAACGAAATATCACTATTTTTAATTTCAGGCCTCCCTTATAACCCCCACTCCTGTCCGTCCCTAGAAATTTTAGTATGACTTATTATAAAGAAGGCGCTAGTGCTAATACACATACCGGGTGTTTTATTTAGCTCGGTTGAGTCTTTGTGTCAAATAAAATTGTTGACTCCCGCTATAATTTTTAGCGTATAACGCCTTTATGCTTCGGTATACGACAAAAGTGTATATAATAAAAGTTACTCTAAATAACAAACTAAACAGATTTTGTTACATACGTACCAGGTTTCATAAAATTCGGTTCAGCCGTTTATGCATGAAAAGGTAACAAACAAGACACGAAAGAAACAAAATGCAGTTATGGTGTCTATGACATGTGAATCGAAAAGTTATCGTGAAATTTCGCGAAACAAATCAGTGTACAGACAGAGCTTACAATTTTATTCCGACTTAATATGGAGTTTGTTAACGATCAAACAAAAATTACGACCGCTAGACCTAAACAGACGAATATATATATATATATATATATATATATATATATATATATTGTAACGGTCGAGCCTGAGAGCCACCCCGCTGTCTCTATATCTATGAGATCCGAGTTACTAGTACTAGGCTTGAAACGAGGTAGCAGCACCTGTCAAGGGAGGAGAGCGGACCCCTATGAGTCCAAAGGGCAATCTCCGAGGACTGGAATGAGCAGTCGACTCCCAAGATGCAACGAGAGCGTAAGTGTTTCTTTAATTAGCTAGCCTAAATGTGCAATATCTCGGATTAAATAGATAAATTAGCTCTTATAGCAGAGATGGTGGAAACAAAAATGCTTGCCGTGCAATATAAGACCCGGAGAAGTAACCGGTACATAGTTTAAATTTAAATATTAATGAAAATAATAAACCTTTCATTATAATATATATATATATATATATATATATATATATATATATATATATATAATTTTGATCGGACCTCATTTTCGTCATCTACTAAGTAGGGTCGATGGACAATTGACGAAATTTTTCGAAAATCGCTTCATGAGTACTATTTCAGTAACTAATTTACCTTAAAGGAAATGTGACAAAACCTCCCAAAAGGTTTTAATAAAACTGTTTCCGATGAGTATCATCCTGGAAGACCCACCGAAATACTTTCTACACGAGCCTAAGGTATTGTGGCCTATCAGGATTATCCCGTGACTAGCACGCGCCTCATGAATATTCACAGGTAATGAAGGAGGTGTCTGCTAATCCTAATGCTCGAGGGAAATAAGATTTTAGAGTGATTCACGAAAGGCTCCGGTTGAATTTAGTTAACCGTGACAGCTTCTAAGATTAATTGAAAAACGGAAAACATGTAACACCGCCTCAAAATTTACCGTTGTAGCGGCTGATTTGTCTTTGGGGAAATCAAATTTTGTGGTTGATTTAGAACTAAATCTGATAAACAACCACTTGTACTCAACGTAGGAAATCTGTTGAGTTCACGCAGCTCTTGTGTGATGGATTTTCTTTTGATAACTAAATTATTTTTACAAGAGAAACCTCTTCTCACTAATTAACTACATGGCGTTAGATGATTTATACCAAACTAAAGACTAACAAATTATCAGATTTCCTTCGTGCTGGTGCAACACACTTTTGTGTCCTCATCACATTAATAAAAAAAAAATAAAAAGATGAAAAAAAGGGGAGGGGTTTACTTAAGGTTGAAAACAAGAACGTAAGAATTACTCGCTTAATACATGAATTACAAAAAATTGCATAGAACAACAATTGTAGACCATGAATAGTTTAAAAAAGTCCGTCACGCAGGGGCTGCGTAAACTAAGCAGATTTCCCATGTGAAGTTTTACAATAGAGAAATCTGCATACTGGTAACACAATACCACCGTGATTAAATACAAACGGTAATAAGAAATCTTTGAGTTAATTAAAATAAATTCCCAACTGAAACGGCTTCTGAATTGTAAGAATAATTTATATTTTAATAACTCAAATTTTAGTAGTCCAAGAACTAAAGACGGGGGGCAGAACGTATTTGCATAAATCTCACAAAGTAACGAAGGTAAGGTAACGTTAGAAGAAGCTTCCACCTGAGCCGAGTACAGGCGGAAATGGCCGATCTAATCCGAACTATACCCGACCACAGACTTCATAAAAATGCAAAAAAACCCGTTAATATTCAAGATAGAGAATAAATGTATATAACAATATTTATAGCAAATTTAATTTCCAATAAGATTGATTCAGTGCAATTTTTCGATCCGAGGTATAATAACGGAGATATTTCGAATTTTCGAAAATCCTCCCTTCTAAACCCCCCTCCCACTGGTCTGATTTCAGCCGTTAACGAACTTGACCTTTCTTTTTACATAAAACGACTAAATATCAAGCTTGGTACCGATCAAACAAAAATTGCGACCGCTAGAGCGGTAACAGACAAATACATAGATAGATAGATCTATATATATATACAGTTTTGAACGGACTTCATTTTCGTCATCTACTAGGTAGGATCGATGGACATTTGAAGAAAAATTTCGAAAATTCCGTCATGAGTACAACCTCAACAGGTGATTTCCCTTAAGGGAAATCTGCTAAAAAGATTGGTTATATAATATTTTAAGATCCGACTCCCCCCACCCAAAACCCAGATTATTCCTAGATTCCAACCATTAACGGCTTTGTACTTAAAATTTGCATGAAGTGGTTAAATATCGAGTTCGGTATAAATAAAATAAACACCTTATAGTTAATATGACAAGAGTAAGAGTGGGGGATTACTGAAGGCTGAAAACTAAACTAATCCAAATGTCTCAGTAAATATACATATTAGAGAAAAGGGGCTCAGATTAACCATGGAAATTAAAGCGTTGGCCTTAATCAAACTTGGTAAACCTACAGTGGCGAGTTCGATTCCCGCCTGGGCAATAGGAATTTATTTAGTGACGAACTCATTGAATAAAATCCTTAGTCACTAGTCTTTAGTCCTTGCTAGGAAAAAAATGGTAACCTGTAGATAACCCATCTCAATTAGCCGTAGTTGCTAAAAATGGACGTTAATAAATAATTATTATTATATTAGAGAAAATATGCATATAACAGCATTTATAGGCAATTGCATTTAACACCACCTTGCCTTTGTCCACCTTTCGTCCTGTTCAACTGCCAACGAACTTGTTCTTTAGTTTTACAATAAACGCTTGAATATCGAGTCTGATAACGTTCAAACAATAATTACGACAATTGAATACATGAGTGGTCCTTCAGAGGGAGAGTCGCGTATTTGGGAAGTGCGAGATAGATCAAAGGAGCTGACAGTGAACCGAGCCCCTGCTGGACCCGCCCAGTCCGGCGTCGAGGGTCCCAGCCAATTCCCCTTTGATGTGTGCCGGCGACCTATGTAATGGGCCGGCCAGCCTCCAGCGAGTCAGTTTCTTCTCAAGTGCTGATATATACGTACAGTGCGATTTGGTGCAGTCCGGTAAAGTGTTTTTATAAGAAGAACAGTGCTGTGCCGTGACTGTAAGTAACAGTTTAGTGTAGTGCCGCGAAGTAAAGGACATTGCAGTGCCGTCTTTTGGAATTATTGGACTGTGTAATCTGAAGAACAGTGACGCTATCAGTGTATACAGTGAGTAGTAATTAAGAATAATTACCAAGTGTATTGTGCATTGTAAAATAAATTGTGCAGTGATTAAAACTGTGAAACTTGTGAGTATTTAATTTTGCAATCCAAAAGAACTCTTATTAACAACGTTTATTACTGGTTTCGGTAATAAAAAAACGTAACAATATATAATTTTGAACGGGCCTTGATAGCTGATGCCCATTAAGGGAAATCTCCTAAAAAGAAAAGCATTTGACAGATGCTTCTTAAGCTTTCCGTGAGCACTTTCTACTCCAATTTCAGCTGTTAGTGAACTTGAAAGTTATTTTTGCATAAAAAGTTAAAATATCGAGTTTGGTAACAATCAAACAACACTCGAGCCCACTAGAACGGCATCACTAATATACATAATATATACTATATATACTAGAGGCGGTTCCCTGCTTTGATGTGGAAATATTTAGACTCAATAATGAGATTGTGTGTTATTCATAGCAATGGCTTCACTTTACACATTCTGTTTACATTCACTCTCTCAGTATTTACTTTCAAGTTGTACCTTTATAGCTGTCTGCGTTAATTATGGAGAATTGAAGTACTATTGAAGGTTCTCTATCGGCAAACATAAATCGGTTTCTAGTAAATTGATTGGAAATCAGCATAAACTATAAGAAAGTTTGCAACTTTTCCCAAGGGAAATTTACTATCGATGTTACATTTATGAGGCGATTTTCGAAAACTTTCCTCTAATGTCCATCTGCCCTACCATGGAAATGACAAAAACGATATCCGTTCAAAACTATATATGTCTTTTACCACTCAATTGGCAGTAATTTTTTTTTAATAAACATAAAAATAATTACGACTAAATATATATATATACTAAGTTTCCCGCTAAGCTTCGCCCGGAAATTCATTTGAGGCTGAATGATGTTTTTTTTTTTTTGGCAAGGCTCGAAATTTTTTACAAAATTCAGTATAATAAAAGCTACTCTAAATAACAAAATAAACAACTTTTGTCATGTTCATATTTGCCGAAAAACCAATAGGAAACCAAGTATCGCTATTTTTAATTTCAGGCCTCCCTTACAACCCCCACTCCAACTCGTCCCTTAGAAATGTTCACCGTCACCTAGAACCTAGGATCTAGAAATGTCACTCATACCGAGTTTGGTTTAGTTCGGTTCAGTCTTTTGTGTCAAATAAAATAGTTGACCCCTGCTATAGTTTTTAGCGTATAACTCATTAATACTTCGGTATACGACAAAAGCGTATATAACAAAAGTTACTCTAAATAACAAACTAAAAAGAATTTGTTATGAGCATATCTTCCGAAAAGAAAATACGAAACTAAATATCGCTATTTATATTTCAGGCTCCCCTTATAACCCCCACTCCTGTTTGCCTCAGAGAGTATTGATATAGCCTAGAGTCTAAGATGGGTTAGTAGAATATACATACCATGTTTTATAAAATTCGGTTCAGCCGTTTATGCGTGAAAAGGTAACAAACAAATAAACAGACATCAAAGAAACAAATTGCAGATTTCGTGTCTATGACATGTGAAACGAAAAGTTATCGTGAATGTTCGAGAAAAAATCAATGTACAGAGAGATGTTCCAATAGTATATATGTATATTAGTATTAGAATTAATATGTAGTTTTCATTAAAATTAATATATTATATTCAAATATATTACAATAATTATTTTTCTTTCCGATAAATAATATTTCTATCATTCAGCTCTGAGAGGTTAGCTGACCTGTTTGTTTACAAATTCACCCTCTTCGCCTCACAGCCTTTCGCTGTGAAGGTTATTAAACCTACACAACAAAATAGGTGGAAGTAAATTGACTAAAAGATTTCCCACTGTCCTTTGTGTTTGTTCATTTAATATTCAAGGTGGTTTTAAGTGTAAAAGTATGTATATTTATCTATTGTATAATTTCCGTGTGGGAAATCTGCTTAGTTTGCGCAGCCCCCTGAGTGACGGACTTTTTTTTTTGTTGCAAAGTTATGACACACAAAGGAAGTTATACAATTGCAAACTTTATGTTGTATCTAGGAAGCTGAGCCGCGGTAGACAATTCAACGAGCAGGAGTGTAACAAGAAGAACCGTAATTCTACCAGTTAATGGCTGCAGTGTAGGGGTGTACTAACTCTTTTTACAGAGCACAATAAATTGAAGAGTGTCGGCTGACACATGAATGCTTTTAACTTGGGAATTACCCAGCTGATGGGAGTGGTTGTCCAATGAGGGGAGGATGTGTGTGTGTGTGTGTGTGTTTGTTCGTGTGTATGTGTCAAATCCCCTGCTCTCTCTCGCTCATCGCCGATGGGTTTTTTTTACGGCCTCGTTACAGCTTCGACAGTAATTAGAGACCAAATATAAAACTGAGACCGCATGCAGGACAATTAGCAAGGGTGTTAGCAGCTGACGGAAGGTCGCCGATGTAATAAACTAACACACACAACTTTTGGAGGCGTTTGCCTATCAAATATTCAAGAGAAATTTAGAAGGCGCTTAACTGCACGGGATGTGCATTTAGGGCCCCAAAGTCCGTCACGCAGGTGCTGTGTGTCCCTAGCAGACTTCCGAAGAACTGTTACTTCCATCTCTCGTTCAATTATCATTGGGGCTCAGGTTAGCCGTGCGAATTTAGGCGTCGTTCTAAATCTCACAAGGTAAACCAAGAGTGCCGAGTTTGATTGTTGCACTCATGTAATTAAACAGATTTCCAAAGAGACGTTTTACAATAGATAAATCTACAAGCTAGTTATGATCGAGCAGCAAATACGGAGGGATTCACTGAAGGACAAATGGTTCTACTATTCAACCCATAACGCAAGAAAGGATTATCCCCTAAATTGCAAACGCACTGGGAGGCACATTACAAGGCGATCAAGAGATTGAACGACGTGGTCTACAGGATACAGAGATACCACAATCCGAGCTCCAAAATGAAGTTGGTCACCTAGAGCGACTAGCCAAATATGGCAAAAGCGATGTTGAGCCAAACGGGGAAGAAAAGACTTAAGTGGGCGGCAGTGTTGCGAAAACTGCTTACTTGAAAAACTACGAAGACTTAATCAAGTATTTAAGAAGTACAAAGTAAATTCAAAAAAAAAAAAAAAAACTAACCAGGAATGTTCTTGGAATCTAGGATTAGCCCTATCTGGGCCCCATGTCTTTGATCTCCCCACCCGCCTATAAAAGCAACCCAGCTATCACAACAGTTCAGTTTATTCTCAGTTCTATTCAAGTAAATAACAGGTCATTGAACTGAAGTGCGTTTAGTGGAACTTTAGTGAACAGTTCCGTTTTATTTCGGTACATTGTGTTATTTGAAGATCAGTGTCGTGCCATGTATACAAGAAGAACAGTGCAGTGCCGTGTTCTTTGTGAACATCAGTGCAGTGCAACCGTGATGTTGTTGTCCTTTGCAATAAGAAGAAGATTAATTTACTAAGTGAGTAGTGCATTGTCAAATAAGTTGTGCAGTGATAAAAACTCTAAAGTTTTTATGTATAATTTTCCAATTCAATAATCAACGTTTATTACTCTTGCAAGTAATATATATATATATATATATATATATATATATATATATATATATATAGATATATATATATAATTTTGAACGGGTCTCAATTTCGTCATCCCCTAGGTAGAATCGATTGATATTTGTGGAATTTCCAGTAAGGGGAATCTGCTAAAATGCATAATTGCAATGTATATTTAAGTAATTTGTTCATTAGAGTTTAATTTTCTGATGTTGATAGTTTAAAAATATTAATAAAATAAAACTCTTTAGCAATTTTTTTCTGATATGTGTCTACTTTTGTTCTTTAAATATCGCGAAATTATATCAAATAGAAAGTTTAAGTACTTTCTGTAAATTTTAGTACATCTGAGGGTGGTACTCTGCCAATTTTTTCTTTCTATTGTCCACTACAACCGAATTGGTAATAAACGTAACAGCATCTACTAGTGCCTCGTAAACCGAGATATTTTATACAAGAATAAAACCGGATTTTAAGGGACAAAACAAACGGATACATTACAGCGAGGACAAATTTTAGTCAAAACACAATAAACGTTATGGCCCAATAATAAAATCGGGTTTCATCAAAGCAATAAAGAGTCTCATATAGAAGGGTTGTATTCATTCGGGGGAATGATGCCACAGTTGATTTTTATTATTATATGCAAGAGTATTTTACTCGGGGAAAGATATAAATGAAATGGGCAAAAGAAAAATAGAGAGAAGATTATTGTGAAGCAATCGTAAAACTCACAATAAGTCTGAATGGAAATTCCACAGAGAGATAATACAAACTTGGATTACTCCGCCTTAGTCCATTCAATACTGGCAATCATTATTGAAAGAAATCAAGTTCGTAAACATTTGCTTATTTAATACAAAAAGAGTATAAATGCATGGACTATTTTGGAGTCAATTGTATTAGTACTTTACTACTATTTAGCAGTATTAGTACTTTCGATTTTTAGCAGATTTCCCTTAAGTGAAATTAGCTATTAAAGATAGTAAATATGACGCGGTTTTCTAAACTTTTTCCTCAAATTTCCATCAATGACTAAAACGTTCGTCACGCTGGGGCTGCGAAACTAAGCAGATTTCCCACGGGAAGGTTTACAATTGATAAATCTGCATACTGTTAACACTACCGTGAATGTTAAGTGAATAAAAATAAGCGGTATTGAGAAATCCTTCAGTCAATTTACAAGTTAATAATCTCTACAGCGAAAAATGGCTGAATTGTAAACAAACAGGCCGTCTAACCTCGTAGCACTGAATAGATAGATGGACCGGAAGGAAAAAATATTAATGAAATATATTGAAAATAACTTTTTAATTTTAAAGCTAGTGCCCTAATTTGTAATGAATAAGAATCATTTTTATCACAAACAGTCAAATTTTAGTAATACTAGAACAAAAAAAGGGGAGGGGTCAACCGAACATATTTGTTTGTATCTCGTATAATAAAGGTTTATTAAGGTCAATATTTGGTATTTAGACTCGTAATGAAGTGGTGCATGATATAAAAGCTTATTATTAATATGACACTAGTAGGAGTGGGGGGTTTAATGAAAGCGCATAACTATAAAATCCAAATATTTCGGTTAATACTCATTATACGGAAAAAAATGTATAGAACAACATTTATACTAAATTCAATTTTCAATATGATTGTTTATATGCAAGTTTTATACAAGATCCGACAAATAGTAATGGAAATATTTCGAATTTTTGGAAATCCCCCACTCGTTTACCAGGTTTACCTCCCACTCGTCCAATTTACAAACTTGATCTTTATTTTTTCATAAATCGTTTAAATATCGAGTTTGGTAACGATTAAACAAGAATTGCGACCGCTAGAGCGGTAACAGATGTATATATATATATATATATATATATATATATATATATATATATATATATATGGTGTTGTTATTCTTTTTGGAGTTTTGGTCAATGTTGGTGAAATAAATCTTAGTTTATGCTGATATTTCGAGAATCATTATTTTCTCTTCTTCAGGGCTGTAAAATTACAGGTACTACTTTATAATATTGCACATTGTTATTACACATTATTGTAAAAAGGTGTTTTTTCCTTATTATTACTTACCAAGACTAAAGATACCTACAAACTATTACACATGGTTATTGCACTAGGACTATAATTATTGTTATATTATTTTAAATTACAATTATTGTTGTGTTATATTAAAGTTATTCTTATGTTGTAAAATAGCAACTTAGATACAACATAAGAATAACTTTAATATAACACAACAATAATTGTAATTTAATGTGTAATGTAATTACATGTAATGTTATGTTTAATGTAAAATAATATAAGTGACAATAACATAATAATCTTAACACAACATGAAGATAGCTTTAACAAATTATAGCAATAATTGTTAAAACACATAAAAATAGTTCTATCATGATATAACAACTACAGTACAACAATTATAATATAGTTCAACAAACAAAGACAATATACTATAGATATACAAAACATACAAAAGGCTGTGACCCTGCTGTGCAAACAAAACAAGGAAGGTTACTATAACCCTAGTCCTAGTGCAATAACCATGTGTAATAGTTTGTAGGTATCTTTAGTCTTAGTGAGTAATAATAAGAAAAAAACACCCTTTTACAATAATGTGTAATAACAATATGCAATATTATAAAGTAGTACTTGTAATTTTACAGCCCTGAAGAGGAGAAAATAAATATTCTCGAAATATTGGCATAAACTAAGATTTATTTCACCAACATTGACCAAAACTCCATAAAGAATAACAACACCATATATAAATATAACCTGGTCGAAAACATCAACACAATTATATATATATATATATATATATATATATATATATATACACTCAACCGCAAAAAAAAACCGAACACTTAGATTTAGTCTTATAATTTTGTTAAATACTTAATATATATGTATACTAGCTCAGATACCCGGCTTCGCCCGGGAATTCATTTGAGGCTGAATGGTGATGGTATTTTTTTGGCAAGGCTTTACTTTGCACAATATTTTGACATTTACCCGTCCCAGTGTTTAAGATTGATACCCGTCTTTGCCGTGGACTTGCTAATAATAGAATTAATTGTTCGATAAGGCTTCACAGTCTTCGATATTTTTATATTTCCCGTCTCTTATACATGTAAATATAATGAATTTTGATTTCCGGCCTCCCTTATAACCCTCCTCCCGTTCGAACCTAAAAATTTTAATATAACTTTTAATCATGGAAGAATTAATGCTAATTTACATACCGAGTTTTGTTAAGTTCGGTTCAGCCGTTAGTGCCCGCTAAAGTTTTAACGTATAACTCATTTAAACTTAGGTATACGAAAAAAGTGTATATAACAAAAGTTACTCCAAATAACAAAATAAACAACTTTTGTTATGTTTATATTTGCGGAAAAACCAAAAGGAAACGAAATATCGCTATTTTTAATTTCAGGCTTCCCTTATAACCGCCACTCCTGCCCGTCCATAGAAATGTTGGTATGGCTTATTATAATGAAAACCTCACTGCTAATACACATACCGAGTTTTATTTAGTTCGGTTGAGTCTTTCTTGGCAAATAATATTGTTGACTCCCGCTATAATTTTTAGCGTATAACTCATTTAAACTTCGGCATACAACAAAAGTGTATATAACAAACGTTACTCTAAATACCAAAATAAACAACTTTTGTTATGGGGATATTTGCCGAAAACCCAATAGAAAACGACATATCGCTATTTTTAATTTCAGGCTTCCCTTATAACCCTCACTCCTGTTCATCTCAGAGGATATTAATATAGCTTAAAGTCTAAGTTGGGTTAGTAGTAATATACATACCAAGTTTCATAAAATTCGGTTCAGCCGTTTATGCGTGAAAAGGTAACAAACAAACAAACAAACATACACGAAAGAAACAAAATGCAGATATGGTGTCTATGACATGTGAAACGAAAAGTTATCGTGAAATTTCGCGGAAAAAATCAATGTACAGACAGAGGTTACAATTTTATATATATACATATATAGATTAATCTTTTTAATTAAAATAATTGGTTAATCTATAGGTAATTTAAACAAAATCTGCCAAAAGTGAATAATTTTTATTGATTATTTACAAAAAAAATACAAAATAAAAAGATAAATTAACTCATTTAAAAAAAAAAAAATTATTCTTCATTTTTATTACAGTGAATGGTCGACTTCGCTACCCCAAACGTTTCGCCAATGTAACGTAAGCTCCGGCCTTCCATCTAAGTTTGAAAGACCCATTATTCTGGACCGAAGTAAAAATAAAACATTAATTAAAGAAAATGCTTGGTTAATAATAAAAGATATTTAAATGTTCGAAAAACTACTTACAGTTTAGAATAGATCAACTTCACGACAAATAAATCTAATCTGAGTTTTATCTAATTGTTTACTAATCCTGAAGGGTTTAGTTCAATGGACTTAGACTCTAAATTCTCTGTAATAACTAGAATACCTACATAAAGAAAATTGCTGAATATTAGCTTTTAATACGACAAAAATGAAGTGTCCGGTTTTTTTTTTTTTTTTTTTTTTGCGGTTGAGTGTATATATATATATATATATATATATATATATATATACATATAAACGCACGTCATTCTTGTCATCTCCAAGGTAGGATCAATGGACATTTGAAGAAGAATTTCGAAAATCGAGTTATGAGTACGACCTCAATAGTAGATTTCCCCTTAAGGGAAATTTGCTAAAAATGAGGCCCTTTTAAAACTATATCTTATATGTTAAATGGCACAAATGTGGGAGGTATCTCAAGCAAGAGTGATTATATTTCATACAAGTGATAATTGACAATTCTTATCTAAGATTTAAGATTCCTGTTGACAAGTCCTTCAGTTCATATTTTGTCAGCCCATATTCGATTTATGCCTTTGCTATTTTAGCAGATCTCCCATAAGGGATTTTTTTTAATGAGTGAGTTCGTCACTATATAGATTCCTATGGCCCAGGCGGGGATCGAACTCCCAACTCTAGGTTTACAAAGTGAGATTAAGACCAACGCCTTAACTCACACGTCTAACCTGTGCCCCCAATATATTTTAGACTCCATAAATATGATTACAAAATGAATTGTTGCCTTTCGTTTTCCATAAAAAAAATCCACATATACATATTGCGAACGCTATTCTAACCTAAGTGGTACCAAGGTTTTTTATCCGAAACTCATTCTTCGAGAGCTTATTTAACTATTTCTAAACCGCACGCAGTAACCCGTGGCAAAAAAACAAATAGAAATAGTGAGGCTTATATAAACAATATTTTTATCCTTTCCGGTGGCAAGGTTGTTAACCTAAGGCATTTTCTTCAAAGAGGAATAGAAACTAAAAAGCCGAAGAAACTTTTTATAGCCTTTCAAAAGCAGGCTTAAAAATTCCCAGACTTTACATACTAAAGTAAAATAGTTTAGCACGATACTTTAGGTGTAGTAAAATACATTATTCCGAAAGTCAATAAGACCCTTTGACTTTAAAATAAAGGTTTTCAGGATACTTGCAACTTTTAGTGGGATTTTATATTCACGGAAAGTTCCAAACGCCCCCCCCCCTTCTTCATTCTTTGGCTGTAAGTTTTTTTCCCATTACACTCTTAAAGACAAAGACCTTATTTCCTTTGAAGACGAGAGAGGTTCGATGTTAGAACCTTCAGGAAGATTATTTTAAATAATTGTTAGCTTACTTAATGGAAGTTTGAAGGCTCGTGAGAAGCATAGTTTAAACCGGACTTGTTGGGCGAACTCTTTGGAAAAAGAACAGTGGTTTATTGGCACATTTTCTTTAAGGGAAATCAACTATTGAGGTTCTACTCATGACGTGATTTTCGAAAAATTTCTTCAAAGAATCTACCCGGTAGATGACGAAATGAGGTGTGTGTGTCTATATATATATATATATATATATATATATATATATATGTGGTGTGTGTGTGTGTGTGTGTGTGTGCCTGTTAACGCTCTAGATATCGCAATTTTAGTTTGATCGTAACCAAACTCGATTTTTAAATGTTTTATATAAAAATTAAGATCAAGTTCGCTAGCTAACGGTACGGTTGAAATCTAACCAGTTGAGGGGGGGGGGGCTTAGAGGGAAGGAATTTCCAAAATGCAAATTATCTCCGTTATTATACGTCGGATCCAAATATAGTATAGAACCAATCTTAATGTCTATTTAATTACTATCTTGGGGCTCAGGTTAGCCATGCGAGTTAAAGCGTTGACCATTATCTCACATGACAAACCTCGAGTGGCGAGTTCGATTCTTGCCTGGGCAAAGGAAATTTCTTAGTGACGAGACTCATTAAATAACATGATAAAATCCTACCCTGGCTAGAAAAGGGTGGTAACCTGTAGATAAGCCGTCCCAATTAGCCTGAGTTGCAAAAAGTGGGCGTTAATAAATAATAATAATAATTACCTATAAAGGTTGTTATATACATTTTTTCTTTATCTTAAATATAAACCGAGATATTGGATTTTTTAAATTTTCAGCCGAATGCGAGAGAGGAGTTGACGCTATGCTTATAACAAGAAAGTACGAGGAACATTAAATATTTGAGCTACGGAAAAAAGTATACACCACAATTGTTGAGTGTGGATATTTTAAAAAAAGTGGTTAATAATATATCCCTATCCAAACCACGATCGTTAAGATCGTAAAATCTTAATTCATAGCGACTTAATCTTAAGTCATAAATCCGCGAGTATCTGACGTAATAGAAGTTCAATGAAAACAATATTTGGTATTTAAGCTTCGAGCAAAATAGTTTTGAATCGATGGACATTTGAAGACACGTTTCCAATAAAATATCGTCATGAGTACAACTTTCCCTAGGGAAAATCTGCTAAAAGGAATTAATTGCTATAATTCCGCAATTTGTCTCAATAATGTACAAGCGCATACCCATGGCGTAAGTTTGAACGTGCTTAAGCACGCCACCACCCCCTCTCACGTTGATATTATTATTCCTCGGCATGTCCATCTTCAAATCCGTTTTCTTCCCTTTTCCAAAGTTGTCTAGAACCTCTTAGCCAACTGTTCTACCGTCGTGACCTTTATACGGGCGTATTTACGCAACGCTGATGCCTTAGTGGAAAGGTGTGATTGTAATCTTGTTTTCAACTTTCTTCCACGTAACCCTACATACTTGCACGAACAAGACATTCGATAAACTCCAGAACTATCGATCGTATCAATAGCATCTTAACTTTTTGACAGAAGTTGCTTTGTGGGAGCTTTCACTTTCGTATGCTTTGTTCAGATCAACGTTTTCCATTGTGTCTACCTTCCTCAAAGAACTTAGGTTGCTAAGATGACCCACAGCTTTTTTTCCTTCTAGTTTTATTTTACGCACTTAGGGAATTTCATACACCACAACTGGTGCTAAATGTTTAATATGCTTTCTGATAAGGAACTTACGAAGGGTTGTATAATTCCAAATATATTGAGCGAAGATAGTATCGAAGGTTCCAATGTAAGCAAGACTTTAGGAAGGTAAAGAGAAATCTGCTATTGAGAAGTACAGAAGACATTTCAAGAAGAACAAAACGCCCCATCTTAGATGTATGGCAAACCAATTGGACTAACACAAGTACTGAGAACAAACTACCAACTATTAATAAAACTATTTGCAAGTGGCCATCAAGTTTCAGAAACTCTAGGAGAGAAGTAGTTCGCTCGAGACTTAGAATCGCCCACACCAAATTATCACACTCATACTTAATGACAAAGACTGACAGACCTACTTGCTCAATTTGTAACATTCCCTTGACGATAAGACATATACTGACAGAATTCCGAAACCGACAACATCAGGACTTACATGAACTCTTGGCGGAAAGCAGCCCATGCAACATATTCTCATACCTACACAAAATTTAAAAATACCACAATATTTAGCGTACAAATTAAGTCTCGGGAGTACAAGCAGATTTCAAGTTATATACGTTAATTGACACTTTCATGAGAGTGTGTACGGACATGTTATATACGTATGAGAAAAGCTACCCTCAAGGAGAACATAAGCAAAAGTACCATTTTCAGCAATTTAATTCATATTAATCATTCACCAACCTATGCTCATCGGCTAAGCAGGTCTCCCTTCAGTTCCATCAATCCAAATCAGGGGATGACGAAAATGAGGTCTGTACAAAGCTGTACACACACACATATATTTGTCTGTTGACCGCTAGAGCGTTTGCAATTTTTATTTGATCGTTACCAAACTCGATATTTAAACGTTTCATGTAAAACTAATGATAAGTTCGTTAACGGCTCAAATCCGATCAGTGGGAGAAGGGGAATTTATAAAAATCGTAATATCTCCGTTATTATGAGTCGGGTCGAAATATTGTACAGAAGCAATATTGTTGAAAATGTAATGTTCTATAAATTTTGTTATGTACATTGTTTCACTATGTTGATTATTAACGAAGATATCAGCATTTTTCAGTTTTCGGCCTTTCTCAACTTATCATTTGTCGGTGAAGTTTATGTTGTGTTCAACTGAGCCTTTACAATGTCAAAATTCTAGGCGTATCAACTATTAGCAGATTTCCCTTAAGGGAAATCAGCTATTGAGGTTGTACTCATGACGGAATTTTCGAGATTTTTCTTCAATTGTCCATCGATCCTACCCAGGAGGTGACGAAAATGAGGTCCGTTCAAAACTGTATATATATATATATATATATATTTGTCTGTTACCGCTCTAGCGGTCGCAATTTTTGTTTGATCGTTACCAAACTCGATATTTAGTCGTTTTATGTAAAAAGAAAGATCAAGTTCGTTAACGGCTGAAATCGGACCAGTGGGAGGGGGGGTTTACAGGGGAGGATTTTCGAAAATTCGAAATATCCCCGTTACTATACGTCGGACCGAAATATTGTAAAGAATCAATCTTATTGCAAATTATATTTACTATAAATATTGTCATATACATTTTTTCTCTATCTTGAATATTAACCGAGATATATGCATTTGTATTCTGCGTGTGGTCACCAGTATGCTATGTTCGGACTTTCCGCCGAGAGCTCTGGTGGCCGTTTCCATAACTATTCGTCCCTCGTAAATAGGTTTAGAGGTTAGGTTAACTGTTTTTTGGGGCTAGAAACTACTGGGTTATTACGCCCTAAATAATGTTTTAGGTTTAGAGGTTTCTTACTACTACAGTTGTTATTAGGCAGATTTCCCTATTGTAAAACTTCACGTGGGAAATCTGCTTAGTTTACGCAGCCCCTGCGTGACGGACTTTTTTATTTCTACATATTGATTTATTTGTACTGTCTTGTGCTAAAGTGGTATTTAAAACAATTTAATTCCTTATCAATGTTGCTATATTAAAATTATCTGTCATGAATATTAACCGAGATATTCTGTTCAAACGACGTTTGTCTAAAGACGTTTTGTCAAACTGACATTTGTCAAAAGAACGTTTGTCGAACGAACTTGGCTTCACTGCGGCATCCGAAGAGTGTTTGGAAATACACTAGTATGTACGACGTTTAGTTCATATGACGTTTTGGACTTCCATCCATTTGTCATACGAACTGTTTGTCATACATCTTAAACTTTTCCTCACGTTCGTAGTAGGATTTCGAAACTTAACTTTACATGGTTATACACCGATTGACTTGTTTCGGTTGGTGGGACTTTGGTTTGTCTTTCGGATCTCTTCAGCTGGGTGTGTGCTAAACGTGAGCTTTTTGCTCCAAGCGTTAGCCTAGGACAAAGTTGAGTTTAACGGAAAAATTTAAGATGTATGACAAACAGTTCGTATGACAAATGGACGGAAGTCAAAAACGTCGTATGAACTAAACGTCGTATATACTAGTGTATTAACCGAGATATTTGCACTTAGTTTCCACCCTTCAGTAAAACCCCACTCCTAATAAGTTGTTATATTATGAAGCACTTTATTTGAAGCCTAAATACCAAATATTATTCTCACTGAAGTTTTATGTTTTGAGATAAATGACCACCATATGAAATCTGCTAAGTGCAAGCAGCTCCTGCGTGTTGGACTTTTTTTTGTTGACCAAGCCTGATGTAGCATCGACAGCTGTTTCACATTATAATTACTTAAATTTATTATTATGTACATTTATAAAGCGTTTATTTATAAGTTTTACTTTTGTTATTTGACATAGTATATTTTTTTTTACTTTTTAAAAGGCAAATCACCTTCGACATGTCGTCGATAAATTAAATTTTAAAAAAGTCCGTCACGCAGGGGCTGCGTATACTAAGCAGATTTCCAACTTGAAGTTTTACAATAGAGAAATCCGCCTAATAACAGCTGTAGTAGTAAGAAACCTCTGAACCTATTGACGAGGGACGAATAGTTACGAAAACGGCCGCCAGAGCTCACGGTGGAAAGTCCGAACATAGCCACTGCTGCCGAGCACATGCAGAATACAAATATCCCAGTTAATATTCAAGATAGAGAATAAATGTATAGAACATTATTTATAGTAAATTTAATTTGCAATAAGATTGATTCTGTAATATTTTTCGATTCGACGTATAGTAACGGAGATATTTCGAAAATCCTCCCCTTTAAACTCCCCCTCCCACTGGTCCGATTTCAGCCGTTAACGAACTTGATCTTTCTTTTTACATAAAACGACTAAATATCGAGTTTGGTAACGATCAAACAAAAATTGCGACCGCTAGAGTGGTAACAGACAAATATATAGATAGATCTATATAGATATGTATATTTAGGAGATTTATTATATATGTATATATATATATATATATATATATATCTATACCCAGTTTTGAACGGACCTCATTTTCGTCATCTCCTGGGTAGGATCGATGGACATTTGAAGAAAAATTTCGAAAATCGTGTCATGAAACATGCTAAAATGAAACATGCAAATATCTCGGTTAATATTCAAGATACAGAATAAATGTATATAACAATATTTATTGTACATTTAAGTTGCAATAAGATTGGTTCTATACAATCTTTCGATCAGATGCATAATAACGGAGATATATTGAATTTTTGAAAATCCCCCCTCTAAACCCCCCTCCCTCTAGTCCGATTTCAGCCATTAACGAACTTGATCTGTCTTTTTACATAAAACGGTTAAATATCGAGTTTCGTAACGATCAAACATTACGACCGCTAGAGCGTTAACAGACAAATATATATATATATATATATATATATATATATATATATATATATATAAAATTTTGAACGGACCTCATTTTCGTCATCTTCTGGGAAGGATCGATGGAAATTGTTCCGAAAATCGCGTCATGAGTACGACCTCAATAGCTGATTTCCCTTAAGGGAAATCTGCTAAAAAGAATGTACTCATGACGAGATGTCATCAAATGTCTACCGATCCTACTTAGGAATCCCATTGTAGCCATCTCTGAATGTTTTAGCAGATCTCCGTTAAGGGAGGGGGGATTTTGAAAATACGAAATATCTCCGTTACTATACGTCAGATCGAAAAATTGTATAATACCAATATTATTGCAAATTAAATTTTCTATATATGTATATTGTTATATACGTTTATTCTCTATCTTGATTATTAACCGAGATATTTGCATTTTTATTAAGTGTAACGGACGAGCTATGGCCGCTTCTATTCGTTTCCGCCGAAAGCTAGTTCGGCCGTTTCCGTAACTGTTCGGCACTCCCATGGAGATTTCTCTATTTACGTGGGATATCTGCTTAGTTTACGCAGCCCCTGCGTGACGGACTTTTTTCCAAGGCCCGAAGTTGTAATATGAGCCAGAGTAGCTTTTACCATTACCAAATTAATCGTTAAGAGCCACGTGGACTCGGCAACCAACTAGTAGAAAAGGCAGCTACCCATAAATTTGACATTGGTATTATTGGCTACCATAAATTGGGAACTGGGAAACCATTCCAAAGATTACTATTGATGTTCTACAACTGTTGTTCTATAGTTTTTTTCTTAATTCAAATATTAAGTTCATAATCTCTTATTCTCAGCCTTCAGTAACCACCCCCCCCCTTCTACTCATCGGTTTTAGCAGATTTCCCTTAGGCATCAGAAATCAGCTATTGAGGTCGTACTCCTGACGCGACTTATGAATAATTTCCTCAAATGTCCATCGATCCTGCCCAGGAGATGACGAAAATGAGATCCGTTTAAAATTATATGTATATACTAGCTCAGATACCCGGCTTCACCCGGGAATTGATTTGAGGCTGAATGGTGATGGTATTTTTTTTGGCAAGGCTTTACTTTGCACAATATTCTGACATTTACCCGACCAGGGGTTTAGGGTTTAGGGTTAATACCCGTTGTTGGCATTTATTAATAATAAAATTAATTTTTTATGTAAGTCTTCACTGTCCTCCAAATTGCCATATTTCCCGTATCTTGTGCATTATGCATAGATTTCAGCTATTAAGGACAAAATATTAACATAGATTTGAAGTAATATTTCCAGTTGAGGTACCTCATAATTCAAATTGGAATGAATTGTTGAGCATATCAATATTTCTACGCAAATTACTTGCTCCACACATTACTCCTGGAGAAATGTATGAAACAAAAGTTAATCTAAATAACAAAGTAAACAACTTTTGTTATGTGCATGTTTGTCGAAAAACAAATAGACGATGAAATATCCCGAATTTTTATTTCAGGCCTCCCTTATACCCCCTACTCACGTTCTAACCTAAAAATTTTAATATATCTTATAATCATGGAAGAATTAATGCTAATTGTCATAATGAGTTTTTTTAAGTTTGGTTTAATTGTTAGCGTCCAATGAAATAGTTGACTCCCGCTTTAGTTTATAGTGTATATCTCGTTTATACTTTGTTAAAAGACAAAAATGAATATGACAAAAGTTACCCTAAATAACAAAATAAACAACTTTTGTTATGTTCATATTTGCAGAAAAACCAATAGGAAACGAAATATCACTATTTTCAATTTCTGGCTTCCCTTATAACCACCACACCTGCCCAACCCTAGAAATGTAGGTATGGCTTGTTATAATGAAAGCGTTAGTGAGATACATATGCCGTGTTCTATTTATTTCGGTTGGGTCTTTTGTCCCAAATAAAATTGTTCACTTCTGCTATAGGTTTTAGCTTATATGTCGTTTATAATTCGGCATACGAAAAAAGTGTATATAACAAAAGTTACTCTAAATAAGAAAATAAACAACTTTTGTTATGTTATGTTTGCCGAAAAACCAATAGGAAACGAAATATCGCTATATTTAATTTCTTCTCTAGTAACTCTTGTTCGTCTCAGAGGATACTAATATAGCCTAGAGTCTAAGTTGGGTTAGTAGTAATATACATACCAAGTTTCATAAAATTCGGTTCAGCCGTTTATGCGTGAAAAGGTAACAAACAATCAAACAAACAGACACCAAAGAAACAAAATGCAGTTGTGTTGTCTATGACATGTGAAACGAAAAGTTATCGTGAAACTTCGTGAAAAAAATCAATGTACAGACAGAGGTTACAATTTTATATATATGTATATAGATTAACGCTCTAGAGGTCGCGATTTTTGTATGATCGTTACCAAGCGCCATATTTAATCGTTTTATGAAAAAAGAAAGATCAAATTCGTTAATGTCTTAATTCGGACCAGTGGGAGGGGGGGTGGGTTGGGAGGGGGAAATTTTGAAAATTGAAATATCTCTGTTACTATATGTCGGATCGAAAACTTTGATAGAAACAATCTTCTTGCAAATTAAAAGCACTATAAATATTGATATATACGTTTAATCTCTATCACGAATATTAACCGAGATATATGCATTTTTTTAATTCGGCTATTGTCGG
The DNA here is from genome assembly GCA_019009955.1 of Riptortus pedestris. Taxonomy (NCBI): domain Eukaryota; kingdom Metazoa; phylum Arthropoda; class Insecta; order Hemiptera; family Alydidae; genus Riptortus; species Riptortus pedestris. The sequence continues at coordinate 138,575,206 of CM032230.1, forward strand.
TTCTGTTCGTGCGATTCCGCTGAAAGTTAGTTCAGCCATTTTCGTAACTGTTTGGCTCTCGTGGAATTGGGGTAGATACTGGTTTAAGCTTCTTCTTTAAGATACGCAAAATTGCAATAATTGTTTTTCTTCCCCTTGAAGAATTTCTCCATCTTCTTACAGCAGGACTTTTTTCTTACTTCATGAGGTGGCATAAAACAAAAATAAAAAACAGTATCATTACAATTTAAATATCTGCCTGGCTATATTCTAATATTTTATCCACCTCGAGATGAAGATGAAAAGATGAAGAGGGGGAGGGGGATAATTTCCAGAAATAAAGTTGCTAATTGAACCTCTTCCAAGGAAGGCTATGAATGTTTAATTGTGATTCTGTTTAATCTGCTTGTTGTTTAATACTCCATCCTCGTCAGCTGACGGCATCAAAACTCATTTCAATAATAAATGGCCTAATCAAAGCTCCCTAAATAGAATAACAACCGAATCCACGGTAGATACATCTTTAATAAGTTTTGAACAAGCGCTGAAGAAAAAAATAGATCAATTTCTTTAATTTCGATACATATTTGGGGGGAATGTTAAGAAAATAAATGGTTGAGTTACCTAATCCATTTTTGCGGTGCTGGATGGTGAAGGAATTATTATCTCAGGAATGAATAGAAAGACCTCGTTCCTTCAAAGTAGTTTATTCTATGCGACAGAGCACTTTCTCAGCAGTAACTCCATCAGTGCCCTGCTGGCGAACATTTACCATTAAAAATGTCGTACAAGATGGCATTGAATTAAAAAAAAAAAAAATGTACATATTGAAGGACAAGAGTTAGAACATAAAACTTCAAGAATACAAATTAGTGGCCCAGTGAATACATATGAAGAAAAATATTTTTACAGATTATTATTATTATTATTTATTAACGTCCACTTTTTGCAACTTAGGCTAATCGGGACGGGTTATCTACAGGTTACCACCCTTTTCAAGCCAGGGTGGGATTTTAGGACGTTATTTAATGAATTTCTTCACTAAATAATTCCCTTTGCCCAAGCGAGAATCGAACTCGCCACTCTAGGTTTACCATGTGAGATAAAGGTCAACGCTTTAACTCGCATGGCTAACCTGAGCCAAATTTTCGAATTCGAAATTTTTCTTCAAATGTCCATTGATCCTATAATAATAATAATAATATTGGTTTTATACAATTTTTCGATCTGATGTATAGTAACGGAGATGTTTCGTATTTTCAAAATCCCCCCTCCCTTAACGGAAATCTGCTAAAACATTCAGAGATGGCTACAATTGGATTCCTAAGTAGGATCGGTAGACATTTGATGACATGAGTACATTCTTTTCAGCAGATTTCCCTTAAGGGAAATCAGCTATTGAGGTCGTACTCATGAGACGATTTTTGAAAAATTTCTCCAAATGTTCATCGATCCTACCCAGGAGATGACGAAAATGTCCAGGCCCGTTCAAAATGATTTATATATATATATATATATATATATATATATATATATATATATATAGATATATGTGTCTGTTACCGCGCTAGCGGTCGCAATTTTTGTTTGATCGTTACCAAACTTGATACTTAGTCGTTTTATGTAAAAATAAAGAGGAAGTTCGTCAATGGCTGAAATCAAACCAGTGGGAGGGGGGTTTAGAGGGTGGATTTTCGAAAATTCAAAATATCTCCGTTACTGCAAGTTGGATCGAAAAATTGTATAGTAGTAATCTTATTGTACGTTCATTTACCTATATATGTTGTTATATATATTTATTCCCTACCTTGAATATTAACCGAGATATTTGCATTTTTATTAAATTTGGGCCGATAATGGATTTTTGAATTTCCCGCCAAAACCTAGTTCGGTCCTTTGCCGTAACTGTTGGGCTCTTGTATGGAGATTTCTCTATTGTATAACTTCACGTGGGAAATCTGCTTAGTTTACGCACCCCCTGCGTGACGGACTTTTTGTTAAATTTGACTATTTGGTTTTTACTATTTATCCTGTTTTGTACTTTTTAACTGTAAATATTCCCTTTTCATTATTTATTTATTTTGACTATTTATTAAAATTGTTGTATGTATTCTACTGGTAAGCATTAAATTTTAATCTGTAAAAATATTTGTCTTCATATATATTCACTGGGTCACTAACTTGTATTCTTAAAGATGTATGTTCTAACTCTTGTCCTTCAATATGTACATATATTTATTATTATTTTTAATTTAATGACATCTTATACGACTTTTTTAATGGTAGATGTTTGTCAGCAGGGCACTGATGATGGAGCGTATGCTCTGAAAGCGCTTTGTTGCACAGAATAAACTACTGTGAAGGAACGAGGCTATCGAGGATGCACAACACCATCAACTAAAAAAACCTACTAAGTAAAAATGTGTAGAACAACATTATAAGATGCCAAACATTAAATGCGCAATAAGATTGGGTTTATACAATTTTTCGCTGTAACATAGTTGTTTTGAGTTATTCAAATTTCCATATTTTGAATTTTTCCTCGAGGGAAATATGGCACATTGTCAATGGTTTTTCAAATCTAGGGCAAGTCTCGTGATTATATCTTACAGATTTCATTTGTCTTTTGCGGCATATCTCCAGCGGTGTCTACGTTGTGGTGGCCCACGATATTTCGCCGGTCTTCCAACCGGCTTCTTCTGGTGGTCATACTTTGGGTGTGCTTGTGGCAGCTCTTAATGTATTATCTTACAGATTATATCAGTCCGCACGGGCTGAGTGAGCTAAGCAGATTTCCTATGTGAAGTTTTTCAATACATAAATCTACCTAGTTTTACAATTAACGCCACAGTGAATATGAAGAGAACGAACACAAAAGGATAAAGAGAAATCTTTCAGTCGATTTACATTTTAATAACACCCACAACGGAAATCATATGCGTCGTAAACAAACAGTTCAGCGTACCCCTCAGAGCTGAAAGATAGAGAGATATTCTTAACCGGAAAGAAAAACGATTGCTGAAATATATCTGAATATATTATATTAATTTTATTGGGAATTTTATTACTACATCTAGCGCTGCAAATTATAATGAATCAGAATAATTTCTATCTCAATTACTCTAGTTTTAGTAAACCAAGAACAAAAGTCGGTTGCGGGGAGGGGGTCATCAGAACGTATTTGTATGCATCTCATTATTTCAGCTTGAAATAAGGTGGTTCATGATACGTTGGCTTATTCATAACGTGCGATGGCAAAGAAGTGGGGGGGTTTATTGAAGGCGGAATAATAAAAAATGCAAATATCTCGGTTAATATTTGAGATAAAGAAAGTACATAATAACATTTTTAGGTAATTTAATTTGCAATAAGATTGCTTATGTACAATTTTTCGATTTGATATATTACAAATTTTCGAAATTCCCTCCTCTGAATAGCCGATTTCTCTTGAGGGCTAATAAAACAGCTGAGTCGAGTAGGCATAATTTAAAATCAAAAGGAATAAAAAATCTGATATCTACAACTATTAAATTAAATAAACAAAATGTTTATCGATTGAAAGTGATATACAATATATCTGTTCTAATTCATCAAATTAAAAAAAAAAATGTCATAGAACTTAATTTATAGATACATTTATGATGAGCCGGGTTCCTTCGAAGTTTATTCAATGATGATTTTTGAATTTCATTTGGAAATCTTTTTGCAGCTTATAAGTTTCCTGATTCATTTGAAACGCATCAGAGAAACAAATAAATGCTATATATCTGGGAAAAAGGCAGAGGAAACCAATAGGTTGTAAACTAAATTCGTAGTTGTTTTTACTGCTGATTTCAATAAAAAAATTCAGATTCTTGTAAATATTTTTAATAAATTATGTATGACCCATTTTGATCGATTGCATGTTGCCAACTTACAGGTAATTTTTTAATTCCGCCCTCCCAGAACTTGTAAGATTTTTGCGCAATGAACTCCTCTAAGTGCGTTTTGCAGTCCTCGAGTGAATTAAAGTGTTTCCAGTTAAGAGAGTTTTAAAAGGCCCCAAATAAGTGAAATTCTGTTGGGGCAAGGTCTGGTGAATAGGGTGGTTGGGGGATCACATCCCAGCCAAAATCAAATAATTTCTGCCGGGTCTGCAAAGACACCCGAGGACGGCACATTATCGTGATGGAAAACTATGCCTTTGCTTTTCTCTTCCATTTTGAGCAAGCATACCCTTAAAGATAAGTATCTCGGTTGAAACTGACACATAAAAGGACCTTAACTAATCTCTTTTTAGATTATGTAAACATTATTGACCAAGTAAACATGATTCTATAAATACAGAGAGGATTAAATTGAAATATTAAAAAAGTCCGTCACGCTGGGGCTGCGTTAACTAGGCAGATTTCCCAAGTGCGCCACGTATTTGCATTTATCTCAAAACGTAAAAGTTCAATGAGAAAAATATTTGGTATTTAAGCTTAAAATAAAGTGCTTCGTAACTAGAATATTGAAAATATGAGATAAGTAGGAGGGGCCTTTACTGAAGAACGAAAACTAAAAAATGCAAATATCTCAGTAAATAATCAAGATAGTGAAAAAAAGTACATAACAACATTTATAGAATATTACATTTGCAATAAGATTAGTTCTATACAATTTTTCGATCCGACACATAATAACGGAGATATTACGAATTTTCAAAATTCTCCCCCTCTAAACCCTAGTCCGATTTCAGCCATTAACGAACTTGATCTGTCTTTTTGCAAAAAACGATTATATATCAAGTTTGGTAACGATATGTCAAAAATTGCGACCGCTAGAACGGAAACAGGCAAATATATATATATATAGGTATATATATATATATATATATATATATATATATATATATATATATATATATATATATACACATACAGTTTTGAACGGACCTCATTTTCGTCATCTTCTGGGTAGGATCGATGGACATTTGAAGAAAAATTTCGAAAATCGCGCCATGAGTACAACCCCAATAGCTGATTTCCCTTAAGGGAAATCTGCTAAAACGCAACTAACTTATTTTACAACCCAATACTTTTTGATCAAATTACTTATATTGAATAAATAATATATTAACGTTAAATTTTAAGACTCCAAGCATAGAATTCAGTAGAAGGAAGGTTGGATCCATGCACAAGATAATATAATGTTTACCTAGGTCATAATGGTTCCAGTAAGTTGTTCCTATCTATAATGTTCTGGCCGTTTTACCAAGTTCATCCCATACAACCTGTTGGTTAAATATCATTATTTTGAAAGGAAGGATAAACCAACACTTTCTGATAACGAATATGGGGGCGGATTAAGAGTCATATTAAAATGGAGGAAGGGCTTAACATTGTGTAATATAAAAAAGTCCGTCACAAAAGCTAAACTATTTGCCACGCCCTGGAAAGGCGCACAAATGACGTAATCTGAATCATTAAAGGGCAAGATAGCGTCAATATTATATTCTCCTTTCGTTCTAGAATATCTTCAGACATATAACGCTATACATAATATATAAGTGAAAATTAGATAAAACGCAAATAACTACGTCAATATTTAAATGACCATCGATCCTATCTAAATGAGAAAAAAAGTCCGTCACGCAGGGACTGCGTAAACTAAGCAGATTTCCCACGTGAAGTTTTGCAATAGAGAAATTTCACGAGAGCCGAGCAGTTAATGAAACGGCCGAACTAGCTTTTGGCGGGAAGGACACTTCGTCCGTTAGCCACCCAGGATTTAATAAAAATGCAAATATCTCGGTTAATATTCAAGATAGAGAATAAATGTATATAACAATATTTATAGCAAATTTAATTTGTAATAAGATTGATTCTGTACAGTGTCTTGATGCGACGAACAGTAACGAAGATATTTCGAAAATCCTCCCCTTTAAACCCCCCCCCCCTCCCCGTGGTTCGATTTCAGCCGTTAACGAACTTGATCTTTCTTTTTACATAAAACGACTAAATATCGAGTTTGGTAACGATCAAACAAAAATTGCGACCGCTAGAGCGGTAACAGACAAATATATAGATAGACATATATATATATATATATATATATATATATATATATATATATATATATACAGTTTTAAACGGACCTCATTTTCGTCATCTACTAGTCAGGATCGATGGACATTTGAAAAAAATTTCGAAAATTCCGTCATGAGTACAACCTCAATAGCTGATTTCCCTTGAGGGAAATCTGCTAATAAGGTCCGTTCAGAATTATATACATATATATATATATATATATATATATATATATATATATATATATATATATGCATGTCTGTTACCTCTTCAGTAGTAGCCATTTCTGTTTGATCATACCAAACTTGATGTATAAGCGTTTTATACTAAACTATCTGGTTTTCGGAAATTTGAAATCTCTGTTACTATACGTGCGATCTAATAATTATATAGAACCAATCTTATTGAAAATATAGTGGTCTATAAATATTGTTTATACATTTATTCTCTATCTTGAATATTAACCGAGATATTTGCATTTTTTAGTTTTCAGCCTTCAGGAAACCCCCACTTCTACGCATGCAACAACATTAAAAAAAAAAAGTCCGTCACGCAGGGGCTGCGTAAACTAAGCAGATTTCCCACGTGAAGTTATACAATAGAGAAATCTCCATACGAGAGCCCAACAGTTACGGCCGAACTAGCTTTGGGTGGGAAACTCACACGTCCGTTAAACTTAATAAAAATGCAAATATCTCGGTTAATATTCAATATAGAGAATAAATGTATAGAACAATATTTATAGTAAATTTAATTTACAATAAGATTGGTTCTATACAATTTTTGATCCGACGTATGGTAACGGAGATATTTCGAATTTTCGAAAATCCCCCCCTCCCACTGGTCCGATTTCATCCATTAACGAACTTGATCTGTCTTTTTGCATAAAACGTTTAAATGTCGAGTTTGGTAACGATCAAACAAAAATTGCGACCGTTAGAGCGTTAACAGACAAATATATATATATCGTCATAAGTACGACCTCAATAGCTGATTTCCCTTAAGGGAAATCTGCTAATATTATGTTATAAAACACACCACATTATTCGAAGATGAAATACCAAATATTGATTTTAAAACGCATTTATTATATGAGATGCATGCAAATGTGTTCTGGTGACCCCCCACCTCCCGTTTACTACTAAAATTTGATTGATTGAGATAAAAATTATTCTGATTCATTATAATTTACAGTGCTAGATATAGTAAATAGTTTTCAATCAAATTAGTATGGTATATTCAGATATATTTCATTAATTATTCTTCTTAATCTAGGTCTAGATTCTATCTATTCAGTGCTGCGATGTTGGCTGCTCTGTATGTTTACAATTCCGACGCTTTCCATTGTAGATATTAACTTGTAAATTTACTGAGAGATTTCTTCTTACCATTTGTATTTATTCGCTTAACATTCATGGTGGAGTTACCAGCATGTAGATTTATCAGTTGTAAACCTTCCCGATGCATCAAATCAAGAAATGTCATAGAACATAATTTATAAATCTTTATATGATCCTATAACAAAACAAATCCTATCTGATAACATAAAATCCTATCCTTCTTTACCTCTAATAAGGACATAGAAATTTGAAATGTTTACTTCCTTGTACAAAGTAAAGTAAGTATTGTAATCACAAAAACCTTTGGTTTTCAGTTTTCAACAGAATTATCAGTTCTCCCTGAACCCATTTTGACTAATTTCAGCATGACGTCTGGACTTATCTAGCATAATTCAAAAAGGGGTGTCTTAGAATATTGAAATTTCATATTTAGGACTGTTGTACCATCTAGATGTGCAGCCCTTATGATTGAAATTGACTTATGTAAAGGAGGGGGGGGGGGAGTAGAGAAGGGAGAAAATAAAAAAAACTGAGCATTTCTCCGTATGCATTAGAGATATAAAAACTTTTTCATAAAAACATCTATAGATGTTCTATAGAACAGACATATTGTATATCTCTTTCCTATGAAATAATTTTAAATGAAGTTCAATCAGACAATTTGTTTATTTATTTGAATAGGAATGCAAAGTCATGTGGTACCCACATCAGATTTTTTATTTCTGTCTTCTCCTAACCCCCCCCCCACCTTCTTCCCCCTTAGTTGATTTTGAACAAAAAACTAGATACACAACTAGATGTTACATTAGCCCTAAATATGTAATTTCAACATTCTAAGGGTTTTTTTTATGCGGGAAACATTCATTAGTCACGCCAAAACTACTCAAATTGGGTTCAGGGAGGGTCAAAACAGATAATTCTAATCAACTTTCAAACCCAAATTTTTCATGATTGTAATACTTCCTAAAGCAAAAATAAAATACTATGAGTAACTAAAACTTACTTAACTAGGGCTCACACTAGCCATATCAGTTTAAGTGTTGCCCTTAATTTCACATGGAAACCTAGAGTGGCAAGTTCGACTCCTGGCTTGGGCAAAAGAAATTTATTTAGTGACAAACTCATTAAATAAATTCCTTAGTCCCACCCTGGCTAGAAAAGGGTAGTAATCTGTAGATAACCCGTCCCAATTAGCCATAGTAGAAAAACGTGGATGTTAATAATTAATAAAACTTCCTATACATCATTCAAGGAAGTAATGAGCACAAAACTTCGCTTCATTAAGCATTCCTAATGATTTTCCAATCATCAAAATTAATATTGAACATTATTTATTTTTATTTATATATTAACATCCTTTTTTTGCTACAAAGGCTAATCGTGATGGGTTGCCTACAGGTTACCACTCTTTTCAAGCCTGGGTGGAACTAAGGATTTTATTTAATGAATTTGTCAATAAATAAATTCCTATTGCCCAGGCAGGTATCGAACATGCTACTCTAGGTTTGCCAGGTGGGATTTAAGGGAATGCTTTAAACTCACATGGCCAGCCTCAGCTCCCTATTGACCATTAAAAAATTTAAAAATATATGTTAGCTATAGGATGGCAAATTACATTAAAAATAGTCAAACACTATATTTATACGCACGTTGTCTATCACTGCCTTGTACTGAAAGAATATTACTTAACTGATGTAGGTATATGAAAGAAATAGCTATGCTTCCACTGTAACAATTTACTAAAACGGCAGAGCGCTTTCGATGCAGTGCATCACCATCAATGCCCTCAGCTAGCTGGGATGAAGAGCCAGTCTAGTTCTGGCTTAATTGAAATTTACTTCAATACTACTTTTACTTACATAAATGAAGTGAAAATCTAAGAAACTAACTCTAAAAACCAAATACATTCCATATTTAGAACTCGTCATGTTATTTATATAACTTTTCTTCACCAACACGTTCATTATTATTTACTTCAATTGAGTTTAACACAATGTTAAAATCAACCACTCCACAAGTCTACTCACAACAATGATGCCTTTATCACTACAATTTACTCCATTGCTGGCAAACCTTGCCTCTGGGCGATCAATCCCAGATCTCTTGACTGGAGATTATTGGACTCCTAACTTTTTAAGATAAAGGATTTCAAGATCCCCAATCATTGAATCGTTTTGCAAAACCACACATAAGTTGGACCAGTCATTTTCTAATCTGTAGAGGAGATACATAATATTGGCTTTTATGTTATAAACAGAAGTAAAAAAGTCATCATGGACCATGACTTTTCAAAAAGTCTTTCATCTTGAAGATGGTTCTCTCCGATCTAAAAAGCCTCCCAAATTTACTCGATCATCAGCCAGTGATGAAGGCCAGGTGTGACAACAGTATTTTATGAAGTACTTGGTAAGGATTATAAAAACAAATTATCTCATAACAGTAACCTTTATTCAATTTACAATTAAAATTGAAAGTATTAACAGATTCCTTGTAACTTACCATCTAGGTTCAGTCTAAAAGAAGAATTATACTATCCCATTTTAAATACCAGCATTTGTTTTCATTTTTATTTCGATTCGCTCTCCGATAACTGTCATTTCCATTCCAAAGGAGATATATCCGATGTTCTCAATTTAAAATTCAATGTTTCAAAACAAAAGAAAGGCGAGGAGAAACTCAAAAATAATAAAGACAATGAGTTACTAAAAAATATATATACTGCACCATAAATCATCTAAAACAATGAGGCAACAAGCACAAAAAATAAATAGGACTCAAGTTTTAATTTACAAAGGACTAACTATTTACAATATTAACATCACATCACACATTAATTAAATTATGCCTTGAGTGATGATAAAAAATTGTATTGCTTCATCATAAAAGTATATTGTGAAGGGACACCAAATAATACTCGATACATTCTTTCTTTTTTTTTCCTTTCTTTTCCTCTTCCTTCCCTTTAGAGGCAAAAATTTTGATAATTTCTTAATAGTCTATGAGAAGGCGAGGCCTGCAGCAGACGCATGCGCCATAAGTACAGTTGCAGCTTGCTGTGTTTCGAGGTAAATCCTAGCTTCGTTGCACCAATCTTTCGAAACGACGTAAGCAGCACCATCAAGCAAATTCATGTACCTTAGGGCTTGGGCTAAGTCACCTCGGTCTACCCAATACCTGAAAATGAAATTGAAGCAACAATTAAACAGCATTCCAATAAATGTAAAAAAAAAATCTTATGTGAACACCTCTTTCTTTTTATTTCTATCATATTAAATTAAAAAAATGTTTGGATGCACTTATTTAAAATTATTTCCCTTGTGAGTCACATACAACATCTCAGCCCGAACGCATTAGAACAAGAAATATGATAATAGCAATAGATCTTTTTATTATTAATAAAAAATGTCATACACAAATCTTCTGTATTTTTAACATATGGGAAAAAATTCTTATTTTTGTCTCCCTCTAATCCCCTCCTCATCCTTGGCAGATCTCAAATAAAAAAGGACAAGGCCACATCCAAATATTGCAACAGCCTTCAATATTAAATTCCAACATTCTGTAGCAAGTCGTTTTTGAGTTATGTGGGATACGTACACACCTAGGCATAAGCACAGTCCTAATGTTTAAAGTAAAAGAAAAAGAATTTGTCCATCTGAAAGCCACCCTCAATGTATGATGTGTACAATTATGGAATTGCATAAATTTGGTTAGCATATTCCATGAACAGTCGGTTGCTGTATAATTATATTCTTAATATCTTGAGAAATATTGAGAAAATGTTTCTCAATATTTCCCAAGAAAATAAGAAAATGTTGAGAAATCATGTACGACCCAAATATACATTGATGAGGTGGTGAAGGCTAAAAAAAAAAGGCCAACCCTAATAAACAGATCCTCATGTAGAATATATTTTCCATTGTTTTCAACCAAACATAAAATTTAACAATACGATTGACTCTATACAATATTCCGATCTGACGTCTAATAATGGACATATTTCGAATTTTTGAAATTCTCTCCCTCGAATCCCCCCTCTCTCACATGCCCGATTTCAGTTGTAAATGAACTTGATCTTTCTTGTTACGTAAAACAATTACATATTGATTTTGGTCATAACACAAAAATTGCGAGCGCTAGAGCGGTAACAGTCACATGCACACACACACACACACACACACACACACACACACACACACAGGATGTCCCAACTTCCCTTGCCACTCCCCTTATAATCTCAAATAGTGTTAATAAATGGCTGAGACTTGGTGTGGCAGAAAAATTCTGTGACATAAAATTTGTAGCCAAGAAATTTGTCTTTGAAACAAGTCTTTGGGAAGAGGAATGAATTCTAAAATTAAATTTTTGTTAATTAAATAATGCAAAAGTATTCCTGATGATTAAGGGAAATCTGCTGAAAGCTTGTGAAAATCGTAAAAATGTGGGCTAAATCAGCCAAACTCAGATGCCTGCCTCCAAGTGGCTAGAGTAGTATTTGATCCTTAAAATGAATGGGAATAAATAATTTATTATTTATTAACATCCACTTTTTGCAACTAAGGCTAATTGGGAAGGAATAAATAAGCAAAATACATACCTTGCCCTTTGTAGTATTTCAAAGGTGTTGAACTTGCCAACTTCTACGGGTTCATTGGCCAGCTCATACGGAGGTATGGGGTTGGCAGGACTGATGATGAAGAATGACTGTATATAGGAGAGGAGCATGACTGGGAGGGAAGCTCCACCATCAGGAAGGAGGGCTACCCGCTTAGCCACCCTCTCTACATTCAGGAACCTCTCTCTCAGCACTGACTCAGGGTAAACTCCTCGAACCCTAGCTTCTCGAGGAATCGTACCGATCACTACATCCACCAGCTCATCATCTTTAGCTGAAACATACAAAATAATATGCTCAATGGATAGTACAAAGAATATTTATAAAAATATGTGAGTGATAACTCGCCATGTTCCTTCCTCATTATAACTTAACCACATTCAAAAGAACCAGAGGCGTGGCCGGAGGGGAGGTAGCCTTCCTCCACCACTTGCTGCCTCACTTCTTCTAATTACGCTATTTGTAAATGATCCAATCTCAATTTTCTTTTTTTGTTCAGTCTTTTGCCCTCCGGAGTTGTAAAAAAACATTTTCAAGCACTAGGACCCTGCATGTTCTTATGTCCTTCAGCTTTATTCCTCTCTTATTTCCTTTCCCTAGTTTATGCTTTCTTAAATATTTGGCTGCTTTAATCAATATTTGCTGAACCTGTTGCCTGCAGATAATTCAGTTGAAAAGTCACATCAATTTCTTGCCAAATTGCTATCACACTCAACGGCATATAAATTCAAATTAGATGTCTCAAAATGAATTCATTGCTAGTAATCAACTCAAAATGTAAGTAGCTTGAATGTTAAGTACCAAAATTTTAAGAAGGTTTTTATCAAATGATTATTTTTTCCCATTATTAAAATTTCTTTTATGCTTTCAGGAATTGGTGATAAGATATATTTCAAAGACAGACAGTATGACCTCATGGGAATTTCATGAGGATATAGCATTAAATTCTGATATTGGTGGGATTCATATCAAGATTTTGGAAAATTTTCTTCTTCTCAAGAAACATACTGGCATATGCGAAAATGCATAATAAAGTTATAAAAATCTATATAGAATTTGTATTTATTATTCCCATATAGAAATTTAATCATGTTATTCATAAAAATGATGTTAAAAACCCAGACCCAGAGTAGACAGTGAGCAAGTATAGCGTCCACCATATTGTGACTATTGATGTTAATAAATTATTTCAAAATATATCAAACTACGTTACTTGGGCCCCAAATAGAACGTTTATACAAACAAAACTGAGGGGGGAGGGATTTAGGGGAATTTGATTGGCCATAAGCGAATACAAAATCCTTCTTTTGCATGAAGCAGTTAAATATTGAGTAAAATATTGATAAAAAAAATCAGATAGCCTAGAACGTAATATCTTAATTGATGATGTCACACCGAACATATTTGAGTATATCTAGCCAAAGTACAGTAAAAAAACAATAATTGAAATTTAAGCTTCAAATAGATCAATATATGATATATCAGCGTTAAGATGAGATGAGTAGAAGCAGGGGTTTGCTACAGACTGAATACTAAAAAATACAAATATCTCTGTTAACATTTGAGATACTGAAAGAATTTAAAGAACAACATTTAAATGAAATTAAACAAGATTTGTTGGATACAAGTTTTTGATCCTTCTCATAATAATGGAAATACTTTGAATTTTTAGCAGATTTCCTATTTGAGGCAGTTTCGATACATTTAATCAAATTTCCATCGATCCTACCTAGTATTTGACAAAAATGAGGTCCTTTCAAATATATATATATATATATATATATATATATATATATATATATATATATATATTTGTCTGAATTTTTGTACAAAGTTGATATATAAATGTTTTATGAAAAACTAAAGGTAAAAATTTGTTAATGGCTGAAATCGGTTCGAGGGAAGGGGGGAGGGGTTCAGAGGGGAAATTTGAAAAATTCTTAATATCTCTGTTATTATGTGTCGGATCGAAAACCCCTCCCTCCCACTAGTGGAATGTCAGCCATTAATGAATTTGATCTTTACTTTTGCATAAAACTAAAGTTCAAGTTCAAATTCAAACTATCGAGTTTGGTAACGATCAAACAAAAATTGTGACTGCTTGAACGTTAACAGACACATAAATATATATATAAGGATCAATAAGAAGGCCAAGTCCTCTAATGTTTTTTAATATAATGCAGAGTGCACTTTCGGAGTCAACGCTCCATCCTCAGTGCCTGATTAAAGCTGCGTTGCCTGGACCACGACCGCCGGGCGACTGACTGTCAGTCGCCCGGCAGTCGTGGTCCAGGCAACGCAGCTTTAATCAGGCACTGAGGATGAAGCGTTGACTCCGAAAGTGCACTCTGCATTATATTAAAAAATAGTAGAGGACTTGGCCTTCTTATTGATCCTTATCAATTGGTTCCTCTACCATCCAGCATATTCCAGAGATATAAATATATATATACTTTTGAGCAGACCTCATTTTCATCATCTTCTGGGTGTGATCAATGGACATTTGAGGAATTTTTTCCGAAAATCGCATCTTGAGTACATCCTCAATAGTTGATTTCCCTTAAAGGAAATCTGCTAAAAAAATTGAGGTTGCTAGAGTGTTGAGACAAATATATACAATATATAGATTTTAAAGGACTTCTTTCTCATCTGTTGATTAGGATTGATGAACAATTGAAGGCATTTTTTGAAAATCGCTTCATGAGCACAGCCTTAATGGTTTACTTGCTTTGAGAGAAATGTGCTAAAAGTAAAAAGAAATAAAGAGAGCCATACCTGCTGATTTGATGATAGCATTAACTTCATTTTCCAGAGGCCTGATGACATCTGAGGCAGGGACTGTGCAGGCATAAGGACCCCTGAGGGCAGACTCCAACGCCTGGCAAGCTGACCACAGGGCCTGCGATGCTCGTATCCGTCTATCAGCACTAGCTCTACCTGTCAAATAAATCAACACTTGATTAGTCCGACCAAAAAACTTTTATTTTCTAAGATTAATGCAAGAATAAGGCACTACAAAGTATTGCACAGTGGTCTATTATTCCGTAATTAGACTATCAGTTACAATTAATTAACTCTATAATTTAAGGTGCCAAAAAATTGAAAATTAAATCGCCATTGACTAACCATGCTTCGTTAGCTGCCCCAACTTTCATTAAAAAAAACAGATGTACCTCAAGCTAGCACTGCGTAAACTAAATTGAACACCCCTCCCCCGAACTCGGGAACTCACCCGGATGCAATATATACAATTTCCAGAGCTATAGTATTCACTGAAAAGGGCATAATAAATGACAATATAAACTTTTTGAAAAAAGCGGCAGATGAATTTGCGAGAATCGCCGATAGGACCGCGTCATCCACAACACGAGGTATTTGTATATTGGATGTAAAGTATAAAATTTAGAGAGAAAGAAATGTATCAGCTGCAAAAAAAGTATATTGTAATGAACAAATACGGTTTGAAAAGAAATCAAATATTGACAAATTTACACCATACCTACAAATCTAAGAGAATATTACTTCTAAATCCAGAGTACAAATATTTTAATCGCAGTTTTATTTAACTTCCAGCTAGTTGCGACTGCTGACAAGTTTTTATTTTCACATGATAGCAGATTATAGGCAGCATTTTAAGGACTACGATTTGAGTTAAAAGTTTATTCCCTAAACTTTAAGAATCATCACATCTAAGAAAACAATCTACTTAGAAGGCTGCTGCTTGGAGGATTCTCTTGGTATTATTAGAACTTAATACAAAATGTATTCATAATGGTATAGATTAAAAAGTCCGTCACGCAGGGGCTGCGTAAACTAAGCAGATTTCCCACGTGAAGTTTTACAATAGGGAAATCAGCCTAATAACAACTGTAGTAGTAAGAAACCTCTGAACCTAAAACATTATTTAGGGCGTAATAACCCAGTAGTTTCTAGCCACAAAAAACAGTTGACCTAACCTCTAAACCTATTCACGAGGGACGAATAGTTATGGAAACGGCCACCAGAGCTCTCGGCGGAAAGTCCGAACATAGCCTACTGGTGACCACACGCAGAATACAAATGCAAATATCTCGGTTAATATTCAAGATACAGAATAAATGTATAGAACAATATTTATAGTAAATTTAATTTGCAATAAGATTTATTCTATACAATATTTCGATCCGACGCATAAAAACGGAGATATTTTGAATTTTCAAAAATCCTCCCCCTCTAAACCCCCCTCCCACTGGTCCGATTTCAGCCATTAACGAACTTGATCTTTCTTTTTACATAAAACGATTAAATTCCGAGTTTGGTAAAGATCAAACAAGAATTGCGACCGCTAGAGCATTAACAGACAAATATATATCTATATCTATATATATATATATATATATATATATATATATATATATATATATAATTTTGAACGGACCTCATTTTCGTCATCTCCAGGGTAGGATCGATGGACATTTGAAGACATCATGAGTACAACCTCAATAGCTGATTTCCCCTAAGGGAAATCTGCTAAAATGTCACGAAAGGCGGTTCGAGACATCGTAACCTCCAACCTTCTTTACGGGCTAGTTAACAAAGACGTCGGACGGGACGATTGGCAATTCGCCTTTCTCGATCCTCGCATTGCTCTCGACTTCGTATATTCTCGAATTTGGTCAAACGATTGTAGGTAAGGGCTTGAATATCGAGGTAGCGTCAGCTTGAATATCTGGACTCCCACTAGTCCGATTTCAGCTATTAATGAACTCGATCATTAGTTTTACATAAAACGTTTAAATGTCGAGTAAGGTCAATACATATACAATTACGAAAGGACCTCATTTTCGTCATCTGCTATGTAGGATCGATGGACATTTGTAGAACATTTTCGAAAATCGCGAACTTTATCAAAATGAGTACAACCTCAATACCTGATTTCCCTTAAGGGAACTCAGCTAAAATCGAGGCGTTGAAAATGCGAGGCTTGAAAACACTTCTTGTAAGTCAGCTGAAAGGACAACGTTGCAGTTTCAGTTTGGGGAATATATAGTAATTGAACTGCATAAAGACTGAAGATTTGCTGGTAAAAGAGATTTCAGTGAAAGTAGCAGGTGACAGGCTATTTCTTCTTTGATTTAGAGTTTTTGTGAAATAATAGCGACTAATTCGCCGAGACTTGTCGGGAATCATGTACGGACAGTATCCAAGAGCGACTATAACAATGCATGACTGAAAATTGATCTAATTTTCAAGATGTGATTTCTGGGGGCTTTCAAATAATAGACAGCTGATGTATGCTCCTTCTTTAATTCCGTTCATCAGCACATCCATTTATTTTAAACATTGTCTGAAAATATTTCAAGGGCTTAAAACCAAAGGAGGGGAGGGACTGTAACAACATTTCAAAATGTCAGCACAGTAAATTTTGATGTATTAATAACCCACTCCCTTAGGCCCACATATCCACACCACTCCTACAATTTTTTTTCCCTATAGCAAGATCCCAAACACGAAGTTTCAAGACGTTATCGGTGCATTTAAGTGATTTCCTCAAATATGTACCACTGACACAGATTTACAATTAACCAACACATAGTTCCTTCAGTAAATGTGTAGAGGCAAGTTCGTGGAGAACAGAAATAGATTGAAGCTGTTGAATTGATGTAATTTAAAACCATGAAGTATGTAATTAAAAAAGTCAGTCACGCAGGGACTGCTTAAACTAAGCAGATTTCCCGCGTGAAGTTATACAATAAAGAAATCTCCATACGTAAGCCGAACAGTTACGGCAAAGGGCCAAACTACTTTTTGGCGGGAATCTCGAAACGTTCCTTATCGGCCCAAATTTAATAAAAATCCAAATATCTCGGTTAATATGCAAAATAGAGAATAAATGTATATAACAATATTTATAGTAAATTAAATTTGCAATAAGATTAATTCTATACATTTTTTCGATCCGAC
Organism: Riptortus pedestris; assembly: GCA_019009955.1. NCBI lineage: Eukaryota > Metazoa > Arthropoda > Insecta > Hemiptera > Alydidae > Riptortus > Riptortus pedestris. Next base: position 138,593,133 of record CM032230.1, read on the forward strand.
GTATAGTAACGGAAATATTTCAAATTTTAGAAAATCCTCCCCTCTAAACCCCCCCTCCCACTAGTTCGATTTCAGCCATTAACGAACTTGATCTTTCTTTTTACATAAAACGACTAAATATCGAGTTTGGTAACGATCAAACAAAAATTGCGACCGCTAGAGCGGTAACAGACAAATATATAGATAGATAGATAGATCTATATATATATATATATATATATATATATATATATATATATATATATATATATATATATATATACAGTTTTGAACGGACCTCATTTTCGTCATCTATTAGGTAGGATCGATGGACATTTGAAGAAAAACTTCGAAAATTCCGTCATGAGTACAACCTCAATAGCTGATTTCCCCTAAGGAAAATCTGCTAAAATCACGAAGAGTGTCAAAACTAAGCAACTGTCCCACGTCATACAATTATACATGAATGAACTATTTAACTTCATTTTTTAGATAAATGCAAATATTATCCCACGCACGTGGGAAATCTGCTTAGTTAACGCAGCCCCTACGTGACGGACGTTTTCATATTTTTTCTTTGCGATTTATTTGCTGAAATTCCCTTGAACTCCAATTTAAACCGGTTGTCCTAAGGGAACTAAACGTGATATAAAAAATCTGATCCCCAATTCGGAATACCCCTAGCTAGGATCGCCCAACAACACGTCTAGGAAAGAACAATGGTTTTTTTGACAAGCGTTGTTTACCTTGATAATTGCTATTTAAGTGTCTCTGATCCAAAAACCATGGTGAGGATTGTGCACACATTTTGTCTTTGGTTTGAGAGGACTTGAGACCTCCTGGGTACGCCACTGCTCGTAACGCGTTCAACACAATACTGGGAGCTCCAGTGCTTTCAATCGACGAATACAAGAGGGATTGTGATTAAAATATTAAGTGAAAGAGAATGAGCGGTAAATTCCTCCAGTTAGTGGGGATAAAGAGAGAGAGGTGAAACAATCCCTGGAGGAGTTCTAGTAGGTGGCAGAGCGGTCTGATAACAGCTAGATAACAAATCCAATTCCATGGCCTCCTTAACCCTGCGATATACGGCCATACCCGACACCGACAACAAGGCAAAAACCACACCATGTCCCCTTTTAATATTCTAACACCCTCTCCCCTCTTATTTATTTACACCATTAATTCCCGACACCACAACACCCCAGATCCCTTCCCAGCACTAAGGATGAGGACACTCTGATGGCTGATCTCATCTAAGGTGGACTAAACACATCGTTTTATCACTCAATTAATCAACTATTTATCTCCTTTGCAGTTCTATTAAGGTGCTTATTTTCAAAAGGGTTTAAGAACTAAGACTTCTTACTTAACAGTTAAAGAATATTTATAAAGAAACCTAAAATTCCATATCCAATGCTTTATAGCATATACATTAGCCAATAGAATATTTTCATGAGAACCTAAAAGTTCTTATCTTCCACAAACATAATAAAAACATCACAGGGAGTCCTTGGTTCCAATAGCATCCTTGTGAAGAGGGTACTCAGGAGCGTATGGTCTGAAAGCGCTCTCTTGTATATAATAAATAATTGTGAAGGAAGAAGGCCTTCGTTTTCTTAACTGAGATACCCGATTCCTTCACCATTAAACACCTCAAAAATGGATATTAAAAAATGATTTTCTACCCTACTACACGCCTTAAATGCCACAACAATGTTTTGTACAAACGGGTTTCACATTCTCAAATAAAGTAATACTGCTATTTCATTAGGTGGGGGCGCCGTCAGCATCACTACCGTCAGCTAAAGGTAAAAAAAATATGAACAGGGCGCTGCCATGGGAGAACATTAGTTCACGGGTTCACTAACAGAGCGCGCTAGTGTCACAGTGCGTATGTATCAGCGGGAGATTAAAAAGTATATACGTGTGACAGTCGCTCGGGATGACTAACGATTATGACTCTCTCCCCCAACAGGCAGGTTGACAGCGTGACGACGCCACAGACTTCCGCTATAATGGTCAGTCTACTGGAGACAACTTATAGGTCCTGTTTGGATAAGGGACATTGTACGTCAAGTTGATCACTCACTAAACAAAAACTCAGATCACGAATCCCTCGAGTCTCGCTCGGGGAGGCTAGGATCTTAAAAGTTTATAATTCTAACCGAAAATAAAATCTATAGGTGTTAGCTGTACACAATTTTGATTACAACCTATTGCTCATGCAACGTCCAGTTCCTGGAGGAGGTTACATTCTAAACACTTCGCAACAGTTTGACAATGATCCTTCACCAATATAAGCATTTTTATTGATTGAATCCCCAATTCTTATTTCCCACTGAATTTTCTAATTAGAGAAGGAAATCCTAAAAAGAATTCAATGAATTATACGAAACCTATGCTCACAGGAAAGCATATTACGTTGATGACCAACGGCTGGAACATACAATGTAGGTACGTGTAGCAATCTAGGACGACAATCAGATGAAAAATGCTGAGGAGGCATCAGGCGGGTTGTGGCAACCTCTCGCGCACCAAAATGTATAGCTGACTCCTTAAGAGAAATCTGCTAAAATGAATACATAAGGCTCAAACACTTGAGGCACAAAGCATTGTTGGGTTGTCAAAAACTCAAGCTGACGCTCTCTGTAGTCCCAGATGCAGCTTTAGAGAAAAAACTTCTCCAGCCATTTATTCGTGTGCCCAGGACTCAAGTGCCTCACGATGCAGTGTAGGCACTGAATGAACAAATAGAATTCGTCCAAACTTGAAAACCACAAAGTATATAAATTTAGCGCCCAATCCGCTGCTTCAAACCTGGCAACTCTAGTAATAAAGAAATCCAACCCAGTTCCTGTTCCTCGGATTACGAAATTACTTCTGTTAGAGAAATGCATTAAAACGACGACAACATAGTCTTATAAGTTGTCAGGAGTTCATGTTTTTTTCTTCTTCTTTTTAATCAATATATATTAGTTTAACCTTATATAAACTCGCTAATAACATAAATAGGAAGGTGTAGCACAAAGACAGTGAAACTAACTGTTATCAGTATATGGCAGAATAAAGGAGTTGGCGAAGGAGACAGCTGTTCTAGAACTAGCGATTCCATTTCTGTCACTGGGACGTTGAATTAAAATAATGTCAGCAACATTGACACTTATCGCACTAGCTCCTGTCAACCTGCGGTACCGCATTTCTTATTAATTCAACAATAGTATAATAATAGCTCGTCTGCAAAATGCATACTATACTTTCAGCAAATAATAATTTCATTTCCATTTTTATTTAAAGCACTTCTATAAAGTTTTTTTTTTTTTTTTTTTTTATTTTACGTCCACTTTATGCTAGTAGGCTAATCGGGACGGGTTATCTACAAGTTACCATCCTTTTCAAGCCAGGGTGGGCACAAGGAGTTTATTTAATGTGTCCGTCATTAAATAAATTTCTACTGCCCAGGGCGGGATTTGAACCCCCCACTCTAGGTCTGCCATGCGAGATTAGGACCAACGCCCTAACTCGCACGGCCAACCCGAGCCCTCTATAAAGTTTGTCCCATATAATAAATCATTCTCACGTTAAATATAATTTTTTTTAAATACTTCCTACATAAATCCTGCTTAATTTAAGCCAGACCCTGCATGACTGTAGAAAAAAAATATATAAAACACCCTAAGCAGATTTCCCTTGAAGGAAATATATATTGAGAGAAAATTCATCATTTTTGGTGGACGACCGGATTTTCTCAACTTCTGTTGTATATAAACCTTACTGCCTTTTGCAATTTAAATATTAAGATATGATTTATGGAGCTCCCCCAATAATCTACCCCCTCTAATAATAGAGTTTCCATTGAAAGATACTTTTTAACACATTTTAATAAGAAGCAAAGCAATTTTAGCTTCTTACTTAATTCTTGAATATGATTGTTCACAGTAAATACTAAAACCTTTATCATGGGGACTGGTAAGATGTTACAATTATTAATTGACATCACACCTGAAGGATGTGATCAATGTTTGCTGAAATCCAGAATATTCGTTATCGACGCGTTCAAAGCTAGCTTATTAGATAATGATTTAATAGTAACAGAGCCATCTTGTTTCAGTTTTTTTGAGTCTGTACCTTTTATAATTATACTGTTATCATCAGCATAAAGAATAGATTTTGTTGGTTTAAGGTTAGCTCGGGGGTCGTTTATATCTATTAAAAATAGTAATGGGCCTAATATTGAACCATGAGGAACACCGCATGTAATTTTTTACCACAGTTGCCAAGGGGAACAGGTAAAGGGCGAATCCTCGCCCATTTTATGATACATTCGTAAAGGAATGTTTAAAAATAAATAATCGTAAAGTGGAATTCGGCTACTAGCGAGCAGCTGGTCCATGCTTTACAATAATGAGATCGATAAGATGCTTGACACTCTTCTATCGAGGAAGTGTCGATAGTAAGGCGGGAATAGATGTAGAAAAATTGAAAGAGCCAATGAAGGCTATAAGCAAGATATAAAGGAGGCGATAAGGTGGCTGGCATAACACTATGAAAGAGACTGATTGACGCCTCCCCTAAAAACTATTGGACCCACTTGCCTCTTTATAGGCGCCAATAAAGGCTGCTCCTATAAAGGACTACCTCCTCCCTAACCTTCAACAGGCACAATAAAGCACAAGGACAACACCACAACATTCTCAACATACCGAAAAGCACCTCTTTCTTAAGATGACGTTGCGACAAATTCTACGACAGACTACAAAGCGCCCGCAACCGGGAGTTCGACAACATCCCACGACTAGAACGATGCCAAGGATAAACAAACCTCACAACGAGGATAGTTATTCATATATATATTGATACGTTTATTACAAAAATAATTAACGTTCATTATTAGGGTTCTTATGGATTGGAAAATTAAACACAAAAAGTTCAGCCTTTATATCACTGCTCAATTTATTTGGCGATGTACTACACACTTTTTCACACTTGGGAAATTATTCTTCGCTACTAATCACAACATGCACTGATAACTTTGCTTCTTATTGCACAGTATAATAACTTGCGAGTCACTAAAGTTCGCAAAACTCGGCCCCCACTCCGATTTCTGCAGTTCACGAACTTGATCTTTAGTTTTACATGAAACGCTTAAATATCGAGTTTGGCAACGGTCCAAAAAGCATTGAGACTGCTTGACCGATAACAGCAGAGTGTGTATATATAATTTTGAACGGACCTCGTTTTCGTCATCTTCTAGGTAGGATCGACGAACATTCGAGGAAATATTTCGAAAATAGCGCTCCTTAAGGGAAATCTGCTAAAAAAATGGACAACCTCAATAGCTATTCTCCTTAAATCTGAAAACTATATCTTGTTGATATCTACTAAATAGAATTCACCAGCGCTATAACTCTCTCTCGACTTCATAATTAAAATTTAAATAATACCACACAATAAGATCAAAGTCCGTCACGCAGGGGCTGCGTAAACTAAGCAGATTTCCCACGTGAAGTTTTACAGTAGAGAAATCTGCCCAATAACACCTGTAGTAGGAAGGGATCTCTAAACGTATTCACGAGGGACGGATAGTTCCGGAAACGGCCACCAGAGCTCTCGGCAGAGAGTCCGGAACATGACGGAGTCCTGCCGAGATCACACACAATACAAATGCAAATATCTCGGTTAATATTCAAGATACAGAATAAATGTATAGAACAATATTTATTGTAAATTTAATTTACAATAAGATTGATTCTATACAAGTTTTCGATCCGACGCATAATAACGGAGATATTTTGAATTTTCAAAAATCCCCCCTCTAAACCCCCCCCTCCCACTGGTCCGATTTCAGCCATTAACGAACTTGATCTTCCTTTTTACATAAAACGATTAAATTCCGAGTTTGGTACCGATCAAACAAAATTACGACCGCTAGAGCGTTAACAGACAAATATATATATATATATACGAGTATATATATATATATATATATATATATATATATATATATATATATATATATAATTTTGAACGGAGCTCATTTTCGTCATCTCCTGGGTAGGATCGATGGACATTTGAAGAAATTTTTCGAAACTCGCGTCATGAGTACGACCTCAATAGCTGATTTCCCTTAAGGGAAATCTGCTAAAAGGAATGTAAATCCCTTTAAAGTAAATAGTTTGAACGACAATAGAGCTATAATCTGCGTATAAAATGAACACACATGAACTTATGACCCTGATCTGGAACTAATTTTAGGCCTTGAGCAGCCCTCCAACCTGAATAAACCAAGAGTAGATCGATCAGCTGTTCATGTTCTACAACCTGTTAACATCAAGACCAATATTGGGGTCTCAGGATTCGCCTCCATAATGAATTATCTCCAGTACTAGACAATCGTGATACCCGTAATTCAAAATAAAAGTCCTTCACGCAGGGGCTGCGTAAACTAAGCAGATTTTCCATGTGAAGTTTTACAATAGAGAAATATGCATACTGGTAACACAACACCACCGTGAGTAAATACAAAGGGTAATGAGAAATCTCTCAGTTCATTTTAATAAATTACAAACTGAAACGGCTTCAGAATTGTAAGAATAATTTATATTTTAATAACTCAAATTTTAGTAGTGCAAAAACTATTACTACTAAGAAAGAAGGGGGGGGGGCGGATGAGCAGAACGTATTTGCATAAATCTCACAATGTAACGAAGGTAAGGTATATATATATATATATATATATATATATATATATATATATACACATATAATTTTGAACGGACCACGTTTTCGTCATCTCCTGGGTAGGATCGATGGACATTTGAAGAAATTATTCGAAAATCGGGTCATGAGTACGACCTCAGTAGCTAATTTCCCTGGAGGGAAATCTACTAAAATGTGCTGTGTCTCATTCGGCTATAATAATGGCTTAAAAATGAAAATAAAAACGAAAAAATAAATTGTCACAATGAATTTGCATTGCAGACCTATCTTTATCGGTGACATAAAGGAGACCCTCCGCTGAACGAGGAAAGACAGACTGTCCAAGAAGATATTATGAGGTGCCCCAGGAAAATAGTTAAATTAATGCAAAGATGGCTTCATGTCCTTCAAGATAATTTCCGGAAGTAGGACAGTCATTGCATCCTAGCAGAGATATTAGATTAAGAAATTCGGAGTATAAGAGTAAGTAAATCCTTCTAAAATTAAATCCATCGTCAACCCTTAATTGCCAAAATAAAAAAATCGTAATTTAGTGATGGAGGCATGATCTAAATAAAATAAAGTGGTACTCAAGTCGCGATTTTTGAAAAAAGTCGCCAAAGGCCCATCGATCCTATCTACTAGATAACTTAAATGAGCTCCGTTCAAAATTACATACACGTACCTATACTTTCTTTTACCGCTCTCGCAATTAGCGATTTCCCTTAGGGGAAATCAGCTATTGAGGTACTCATGACGCGAATTTCGAAAAATTTCTTCAAATGTCCATCGATCCTACCCAGGAGATGACGAAAATGAGCTCCGTTCAAAATTACATACACGTACCTATACTTTCTTTTCCGCTCTCGCAATTAGCGATTTCCCTTAAGGGAGCTGTTAACAGGTTGTAGAACATGAACAGCTGATCGATCTACTCTTGGTTTATTCAGGTTGGAGGGCTGCTCAAGACCTAAAATTAGTTCCAGATCAGGGTCATAAGTTCATGTGTGTTCATTTTATACGCAGGTTATAGCTCTATTGACGTTCAAACTATTTACTTTAAAGGGATTTACATTCCTTTTAGCAGATTTCCCTTAAGGGAAATCAGCTATTGAGGTCGTACTCATGATGCGAGTTTCGAAAAATTTCTTCAAATGTCCATCGATCCTACCCAGGAGATGACGAAAATGAGGTCCGTTCAAAATTATATATATCTATATATATATAAAATTGTAACCTCTGTCTGTACATTGATTTTTTTCGCGAAATTTCACGATAACTTTTCGTTTCACATGTCATAGACACCATAACTGCATTTTTTTTCTTTCGTGTATGTTTGTTTGTTTGTTTGTTTGTTTGTTACCTTTTCACGCATAAACGGCTGAACCGAATTTTATGAAACTTGGAATGTATATTACTACTGACCCAACTTAGACTTTAAGCTATGTTAATATTCTCTGAGACGAACAGGAGTGGGGGTTATAAGGGAGGTATGAAATAGAAAATAGCGATATTTCGTTTCCTATTGCATTTTCGGCAATTATGCACATAACAATATTTGTTTATTTTGTTATTTAGAGTAACTTTTGTTATATACACTTTTGTCGTATACCGAAGTTTAAATGCGTTATACGCTAAAAATTATAGCGGGAGTCAACAATATTATTTACCAAAAAAGACTCAACCGAACTAAATGAAACTCGGTATGTGTATTAGCAGTGAGGTCTTCATTATAATAAGCCATACCAACATTTCTATGGACGGGCAGGAGTGGGGGTTATAAGGGAAGCCTGAAATTAAAAATAGCGATATTTCGTTTCCTATTGGTTTTTCTGCAAATATAAACATTACAAAAGTTGTTTATTTTATTATTTGGAGTAACTTTTGTTATATACACTTTTGTCGTATACCTAAGTATAAATGAGTTATACGTTAAAACTTTGGCGGGCACTAACGGCTGAACCGAACTTAACAAAACTCGGTATGTCAATTAGCATTAATTCTTTCATGATTATAGGTTATATTAAAATTTTTAGGTTCGAACGGGAGGGGGGTTAAAAGGGAGTCCTGAAATAAAAATTCACCATATTTACATGTATAAGAAACGGGAAATATAAAAATATCGAAGACTGTGAAGCCTTATCGAACAAATAATTCTATTATTAGCAAATCCACGGCAAAGATGGGTATCAATCCTAAAAACTGGGACGGGTAAATGTCAAAATATTGTGCAATGTAAAGCCTGCTAAAAAATACCATCACCATTCAGCCTCAGATGAATTCCCGGGCGAAGCCGGGTATCTGAGCTAGTATCTATATATATATAAAATTGTAACCTCTGTCTGTACATTGATTTTTTTCACGAAATTTCACGATAACTTTTCGTTTCACATGTCATAGACACCATAACTGCATTTTGTTTCTTTGGTGTCTGTTTGTTTGTTTGTTTGTTTATTTGTTAGTTTGTTTGTTTGTTACCTTTTCACGCATAAACGGCTGAACCGAATTTTATGAAACTTGGTATGTATATTACTACTAACCCAACTTAGACTTTAGGCTATATTAATATCCTCTGAGACGAACAGGAGTGGGGGTTATAAGGGAAGCCAGAAATTAAAAGTAGCGATATTTCGATTCCTATTGGTTTATCGGCAAATATGCACATAACAAAAGTTATTTATTTTGTTATTTAGAGTAACTTTTGTTATATACACTTTCGTCGTATACCGAGTTATAAACGAGATATACGCTAAAACCTATAGAGGAAGTGAACTATTTTATATGGCACAAAAGAATCAACCAAACTAAATAAAACTCGGTATGTGTATTAGCACTAACGCTTTCATTATAACAAGCCATGCCAACATTTCTAGGGACGGGCAGGAGTGGGGGTTATAAGGGAAGCCAGAAATTAAAAATAGCGATATTTCGTTTCTTATTGGTTTTTCGGCATATATGAACATAACAAAAGTTGTTTATTGTGTAATTTAGAGTAACTTTTGTTATATTCACTTTTGCCGTATACGGAAGCATAAATGAATTATACTCTAAAAACTAAAAAGGAAGTCCACAATTTTATTTGGCACAAAAGACTCAACCGAACTAAACCAAACTCGGTATTTGAATTAGTACTAACGCCTTCCTTATAATAAGCCATACTAACATTTCTAGGGACGGGCAGGAGTGGGGGTTATATGGAAGGCCTGAAATTAAAATAGTGATTTCCTATTGGGGTTTCGGCAAATATGCAAATAACAAAAGTTGTTTAATTTATTATTTAGAGAAATTTTCTCAACACCTCTTTTCAATATGAACTACCAGGTACCTCAAATGAAAAAATTTATTCAAATGTATGTCAATATTTTCTCATTAATAATTCAAATCTATGTATAATGCACAGGAAACGGGAAATATGACAATATGCAGAACAGTGAAGTCTTGCATAAAAAAATAATTTTATTATTAACAAATCCACATAAACGACGGGTGTTAACCCTAAACACTGGGACGGGTAAATGTCATAATATTGTGCAAAGTAAAGCCTTGCTAAAAATATACCACCAACCCCATATGAATTCCCGAGCGAAGCCGGGTATCTCAGCTAGTATATATATAAAATTGTAACCTCTGTCTGTACATTGAATTTTTTCGCGAAATTTCATGATAACTTTTCGTTTCACATGTCATAGACACCATAACTGCATTTTGTTTCTTTGGTGTCTGTTTGTTTGTTTGTTTATTTGTTTGTTTGTTTGTTACCTTTTCACGCATAAACCGAATCTTATGAAACTTGATATGTATATTACTACTAACCCAACTTAGACTTTAGGCTATATAAATATCCTCTGAGACGAAAAGGAGTGGGGGTAATAAAAGAAGCCAGAAATTAAAAATAGCGATATTTCGTTTCCTATTGGTTTTTCAGCAAATATGAACATAACAAAAGTTGTTTATTTTGTTATTTAAAGTAACTTTTGTTATATACACTTTTTTCGTATGCCGAATTATAAACGAGATATACGCTAAAACCTATAGCGGAAGTGAACAACTTTATTTGGGACAAAAGACTTAACCGAAATAAATAAAACTCGGTATCTGTATTAGCACTAACGCTTTCATTAAAACAAGCTATACGAACATTTCTAGGGACGGGCAGGAGTGGGGGTTGTAAGGGAGGCCTGAATTTAAATATAGCGGTATTTCGTTTTCTATTCGTTTTTCGGCAAATATGAACATAACAGAAGTTGTTTATTTTGTTATTTAGAGTAACTTTTGTCATATTAATTTTTGCCTTTTAACAAAGTATAAACGAGATATACACTATAAACTAAAGCGGGGGTCAACTATTTCATTGGGCGCAAACGATTAAACCGAACTTTAAAAAACTTGGTATGTCAATTAGCATTAATTCTTCCATGGTTATAAGCTATATTAAAATTATTAGGTTAGAACGGGAGTGGGGGTTATAAGGGAGACCTGAAATAAAAATTCGCGATATTTCATTGTCTATTTGTTTTTCGACAAACATGCACATAACAAAAGTTGTTTACTTTGTTATTTAGATTAACATTTGTTTTATACATTTCTCCTGCCTGGAACAAGTAATTTGCGTAGAAATATTGATATGCTCAAAAACTCTTTCCAATATACGTTACGAGGTACCTCACCTGGAAAAATTAATTCAAATCTATGTTAATATTTTCTTCTTAATAATTCAAATCTATGCATAATGCACAGGAGATATGACCATATGGGGGACAACGAAGTCTTACATAAAAAATTAATTTTATTATTAAAAAATCCACAGCAACGATTGGTATAAACCCTAAACACTGGGACGGGTAAATGTCAAAGTATTGAGGAAAGTAAAGCCTTGCCAAAAAAATACCATCACCATTAAGCCTAAAATCAATTCCCGGGCGAAGCCGCGTATCTGAGCTAATATATATATATATATATATATATATATATATATATATATATATATGTCTGTTAACGCTCTAGCGGTCGCAATTCTTGTTTGATCTTTACCAAACTCGGAATTTAATCGTTTTATATAAAATGGAAAATCAAGTTCGTTAATGACTAAAATCGGACCAGTGGGAGGGGGGGGTTTAGAGGGGGAGATTTTTGAAAATTCAAAATATCTCCGTTAGTTAAGAATAAATCTTATTGCAAACTAAATTTACTATAAATATTGTTCTATACATTTATTCTGTATCTTGAATATTAACTGAGATATTTGCATTTGTATTCTGCGTGTGGTCACCAGTAGGTTATGTTCGGACTTTCCGCCGAGAGCTCTGGTGGCCGTTTCCAAAACTATTCGTCCCTCGTGAATAGGTTTAGAGGTTAGGTCAACTGTTTTTTGGGGCTAGAAACTACTGGGTTATTACGCCCTAAATAATGTTTTAGGTTTAGAGGTTTCTTACTACTACAGTTGTTATTAGGCAGATTTCCCTATTGTAAAACTTCACTTGGGAAATCTGCTTAGTTTACACAGCCCCTGCATGACGGACTTTTTTTTTTTTTTAACCTACTATTAATAGAGAATGAGATATACACCTCTTCAATGTGAAAAGACCTGCTCCCTGCCTAAACGTTAGACCACTGAGTTCTAAACTTATTTATATTTGGAATATGTCATGAATAACAAGGATGTTGAGCTTAAGTTTCACTAACTTCGCGTGGGAAATCTGCTTAGTTTACGCAGCTCTTGCGTGACAGACTTTTTAAAAATAGAAATAGAGAATAAAACCACAATTGTGTTATGCCACCACGTGGAAAATCTACTTAGCGTATGCAGCCCTTGCGTGAAGGACATTTTTTTTCCAGATAAGCGTAAATCTATAGCAATGAATTCAAATAATTTAGTAGTGATACGGCAGTAAAAAGAATAGCAGGAAGTAGTGAGATGAACTACAATAAATTCCAGTAAGTTTTTCCAGACCTGATTCTCCAGTAGCAGCTGGAGGCGAGGACGTGCTCCAGTGATAGTACGTGATAATAACCTCCCTCACTCGACCCTCCAACCCCCTAACTCTCTTTCCCGACAATTTTCCATCCGATCAGGCTGACCGCGGGCCAAAACCCCAATGGGATATTTGACGCATGGCTAGCGCCGGCTCTATAACTACCAGATAAGGGCTGTTTCACTTAATGGCTCGCGAAAATGCCTCCTCACATAAAATCAAGGTGGGAAGGGGGAAATGAAAAATGTTCTCACTTTAAATGCAATCCTCTACTCCGAGGGGAAAACACTCCGACTAAAGTGATTGGAAAATCCACAAGTTACGAACGCAAGGGAATCAGCACAGAGCAAGAAGTGTATCCAATCCACCTACGTTTCAACTCGTATAAGGTTACCCAGTGTCGATTCACCAGTTAATGGCTAGATAATTACCAAGAAGACTATTACTATAATCGAAAGGGCAACCTCAGAAGAACCTCTAATAGGATAATTGAGTCTCACTTTAAGCGAGATCTATCATAAGAGATCTTTCAACTCATTAAGAAATCTTAGTAGATAGATCTAATTTTCTAGCAAAGTTAGTGGCACTAACAAATAAGTCTGTCACTCAGGGACTGCGTATACAAAGCAGATTTCCCACGTGAAGTTTTACAATAGATAAATCTACATACGTGCAACAAGACCACTGTGAATATAAAATAAACAAATTCAAAGACAATGAAGAATCATTCAGTCCATTTAAATATTAATAACCTCAAAGGAAACGTCTGAATAGTAAACAAACGGGTTAGCCAACCTCTCAGAACTGAAAGATAGAAATAGTCTTGCCCGAAATAAAAACAATTACTGAAATATATCTGAATATAATATATTAATTTTATTGAAAACTATTTACTTTATCTAGTGCTGCAATTTATAATGAACCAGAATAATTTTTATCAAAATCATCCTAATTATAGTAATCCAACGACCAATTAACTACTTAAATTTGATTGATTGAGAAAAAAATTATTCTGATTCATTATAATTTACAGTAGTAGAAATAGTAAATAATTTTCAACCAAATTAATATCTTATATTCTGATATATTGCAGTAATTGTTTTTCTTTCCGGTGAGACGGTTTGCACAACTGTTTGTTTACATTGTCTTCCTGCCTGGAGGGGAAAGATTTCTTATTACCGTTTGCATTTGTACACTTAATGTTCTCGGCAGTGTTGAGTCACCAGTATGTAGATTTATCAATTATTAAACTTCTCGAGGGGAAATCTGCTTAGTTTATGCAGCCCCTGCGTGACAGACTTTTTTTTAAACCTACTATTAACATAGAATGAGATATAAACCTCTTCATTGTGACAAGACCTGCTTCCTGTCTAAAAGTTGGACCATTGAGTTTTATACTTATTTACATTTGGAATATGCCATGATTAACAAGGATGATATGCTTAAGTTTAACTACAAACAGCCAATACCAACAGCTGATGCTTAGCTATGGATAGAGGACGGGTCAGAATGCATTCCTAGAATATTGAAATGGGACAATAGGAGACAAAATATTGCATTTCCACTTTAGCCTCCATCATACTAAGGTGAACATCCAACTATCATATTTATAAGTGTCCTGATTAGACATTTACTCATACTTAAAGGGGGTTTCATGAAGATTCGTCCAGAAATAGGGAAATGTGTAGACTTGGAGACATTGCAACATTGAAGTTTGGCAGTTACCTTAAATTTGACTATAAAGGCACTAACTGAGAGTATATAAAGAATGTTTATCATATGACCTTCATTATTGATGGTAAGTATTTTTCCTTTGATTCAATTTTTTATTTTTTTATTTCATATATTGTAAAAGAAACAATTCATTAGACCACGATTTGACCTAATAATCAACCTCATAAATCACATTTTAACAAAAATAGTAATATTGTCAAATGTTCTTAAGACAAAATACAGATAACCAGTTACTACAAGAAATATAGAGCCTGAAAAACTTGTGAATCAGTCTTAAACATAACTTTCTTTCCATTTTAGTACAAGAGAGAAATATGAGTTCACTTGAGGAAGTATGAATTCAAGAAATAATCCAAATCTCCCAATTTATTGCTATATCTTACTAAAAAAAGAATAAACTAACAAATCATATTCCAACTACAATTTCAATTCACATAATCATATAATAATAATTTTCTTTATTTCCAGAGTGAAATTGCAAAAAGATCGCAATGCATTGTGGGAGAGTAAAAGGCAATTGTTTCCACAAGTTCCTATAGCTGATGGTGTAAGCAGCAAAGCTAGCGGGAGAAGATTAAACAGTTAATTGAATTAGCTACAAGAACTTTGAGAGTAAGTTACTAACGAACTGACCGACACTCCTTGAATGCCTACTTCAGGCCTAGTTAAGGAAGTAGTTAATATTTCATTTGAAACCACCCAACTTGTAATCAGGATCAATAAAAAGGCCACCTCCTCTACTAATATTTACTATGCAACGTACGCTTTGAAAGAGCAAGCCCATCATCAGTGCCTGTTGACAAAACAAAGTCAGTCACCTGCGTAAACAAAGCAGATTTCCCACATGTTGGAATGACACAGTGCTGATCTCATCTCAGTATATATTCTCTACTTCCAAAAAAATAAAAATAATAATAATCCGATCAACAAAAGTGGACGGTCAATAAAATCACAATTGATGGCGTCATCACACTAACTATTTGCATGTATCTAACGTAATAAAGGCCTGTTGGAAACTATTTTGGTATTTATGCTTGGAATAAAATGCTTCATGATATGTTCTCTTATTATTAAAATGCAATGATTAAAAGCAGGGGGTTTACTGAAGGCTAAAAACTAAAAAATGGAAATATCTCGGTTAATAATCAAGATAGCGAAAAACTGTAAATAACAACATTTAAAGAACATTAAATTTGCAATATGATGGTTCTATACACTTTTTTGATCGCACTAATTAACAGAAATATTAAGAATTTTTGAAATTCTCCCCTCCCACATTAACATTCTAGCAGTCAAAATTTTTGTTTGATCAATACCAAACTCAATATTTAAACGTTTTATGTAAAAATAAAGATCAAGTTTGTTAACAGCTAAAATCATACTGGGGGGAGGGGATCATAGAAGGGGAATTTCTAAAATTTAAAATATCTCCATTATTATATGTTAGGTCGAAAAAGTGTATAGAGCCAATATTATGGCAATTGGTTGTTCTATAAATGTTGTTACATACGTTTTCTTAACTATCTTAATTATTAACAGAGACATAAGCTTTTTTTTTCACCTTTAATTAAAGGGGCTGGGTGGCTTAAATACCAAAAACTGTTCAAATTGAATTGTTATTTTGTGACTGAAATTCTTTACTCTAAAGTGTTTATTAGATATATACCATAATCGATATTTAACCGTTTAGTTCAACACTAATGTTCATTGTCGTTAATGCCTGAAATCTTACCAGGAACAGGGGGAGTTTAGAGGGACTGAATCTTGAAAATCAAAATATTTCCATTTTTATAAGTCGTATCCAAACATTTTATAGAATCAATCTTCTTAAACTATTGATGTTCTACAATTGTCCTTCTATACATTTTTTTGTAGCTTAAATATTAAATGAGTAACTCGCTCTTCATTGTTTTCAGCTGTCAGTAAACCCCCACTTCTACTCATCTAATTTTCACTTTAATATAAAAAATATATGGAGAGAGGAGATTAATATTGTACCAAGCCAGCATGTGGGAAATCTGCTTAGTTAGCACAGCCCCTGTATGACTCGGACTTATTTTTACCCTTCAGTTTTGTTGCTCTCAATGTTCATTGAATAAATGCTTTAGAGATAAGAGTGACATATTACAATATTTTTTATTATATATGTATTTGTACCTAGTCCATTTTCTGCTCTCACTCACTAGGTTCTATCACCTTTTTTAGCAGATTTCCCTTTGGGGAAATCAGCTATTAAGGTCGTACTCATGACACGAATTTCCGAAAAATTTCCTCAATTGTCCATCGATACTACCAAGATGATGAAAATGAGGTTTGTTCAAAATTATATATATATATATATATATATATATATATATATATATATATATATATCGTTACCAAACTTGATATTTAAACATTTTATGTAAAAAGAAAGGTCAAGTTCGTTAATGGCTAAAATCGGACAAGAGAGAGAGGGGGTATAGAGGTGGGATTTTCGAAATATCTCAGTTATTATAAATTCAATAGAACCAATCTTATTGCAATTAGAATGTACAGTAAATATTTTTATATACATTTATGCACTATCTTGAATATTAACCGAGATATTTGCATTTTTCAGTTTTCAGCCTTTAACAAACCCAACTTCTATTCATGTCATATTAACAATAAGCTGTTATATCATGAACCACTTCATTACAAGGTTAAATACCAAATATTGTTTTCATTGAACATTTACTTTGTAATGTTGACCCTCCCCTCTTTTTCTCTTGGATGACTAAAATTTGAGTGATTGAGATAAAACTGATTCTGATTCATTACAAATTACTGCACCAGCTTTAGTAAATTGTTTTCAATAAAATTAATATGTTATATTCAGATATATTTTATTAATTGTTTGTCTTTCAGGTCTGTCTATCTATTCAGCACTGCGAGTTTGGCTGGCTTGTTTGTTTACAACTCAGCCGCTTTCCGTTGTAGAGATTATTAACTTGTATTGTAAATTGACTGAAAGATTTCTCATTACCGTTTGTATTTTTTCAATTAACATTCACGGTAGTGTTGCCTGTATGTATATTTATCTATTGTAAACCTTTGTGTGGGAAATCTTCTTAGTTTACGCAGCCCTTATGTGACAAGACTTTTACTTTGTGAGATATATGCAAATATAAATATGTTCTGTTGATCTCCCCCCTCTTTTGTTCTTGGATTACTAAAATTTAAGTAATTGAGATTAAAATTATTCTGCTTCATTACAAATTATGGCACTAGCTATAGTAAATAGTTTTCAATAAAACTAATATATTATATTCAGATATATTTCGTTAAAATGTTTTTTCTTTCCGGTCTAGAATTCAGATTGGTTGGCCTATTTGTTTACAATTTTAACCAAAAGATTTGTCATTACCGTTTGTATATATTCACTTAATATTTGCGGTGGTGTTACCAGTATGTATATTTATCTATTGTAAACCTTCGTGTGAGAAATCTGCTTAGTTTATGCAGCCCCTGCATGACGGATTTTTTTTATATTATTTTATATACCCACATAGGCTTCTTTTTATAACTATAGCCCACACCTACATCTAGCTAAACTGAGCTCACTCTACTTGACAAAATCACCAACCTCCCCTCATTTTGAAGACCCGGATTTCTTAAAGCTGCACATTCAAACTCTTTCAAAGCAAGAGCTCATGTTGCAATATTTCTACCAGTGGCTATTACACCATCAGCATAAGGCATTTTTTATGTGGCGTGTTGTATATGGTCCTCAAAGGTCAATGCTCCCCTGATAACACGTACAGTCTAAAACAGGTATGGGCAACCTTTGACATGTTGCGGGCCGAACTTTAGTGTGCAAACACGTTCGTGGGCCGCTTTTAAAAGTTGTGTTCATAACTTTTAACGATAGACATCAGACATGAAATTATAATGACAATGTAATTATAATATAATTTATAAAAATAACAAAATGAAATGAAAAAAATAGGTACAACATGGCAGAAGTACTGCAAAATGCACAAATCTCTCCTCACTTCCTCATTTGGAGTTAGTAGTGTAAAATTTTTGTTTGATTGGGTTTTTCAAAATATCTTGCAGGCCAGGGGTTATATGGTCTAAAAGGTGGCCACTACTACAACTCATTTTGGAATTTATTAAATATACTACAGTAATTAAAGTCTGCATTTTCAAACATGCTCATGCGTATACTTTATGGGTTATGTTATATACTACATTTTTTTTTTAAATAATAATAAGAGATGGTTTTGGCAAATGCAAAAAGAAACTAAATCAGAGATATAAGTAACTCAAACAAGGAAAATGAGTACAATAGGTAGATATATTTTCAAGAAATATAACATTTAGTTTATTTTGAAAATAAGGTTAGAAAAGAGCTTCAAAAATCTTAAGAAGACATAAACTAAAAATAGAATTTAAATAATTAAAAATTGTTTGAAATGTTCTCAGATTAAGTGAGAAATTTCCAACAAGAAATGAAAAGAGCAGCCCAAAGAAAGAAATTAATTGAAATATGCATGGATATTGTTAATAATACTATTGTACATAGAGCAGAGAAATTATACTAGATAGAGATGAAATTAATAATGTAAAAGTTATTCTTGTAGTAATAGTCAGTTTATCTACTGGAGTCATTGAAGAAATGTAAAGTTTAAAATTTACCGGTGGGATAGGCTCTAGTCATGCTTAACTTAATATAATGTAATAAAAGAAGCCCCTCTGCTAATTTCCCTTACAACTATGTATAACATAAAAACTCAAAATATAGCCAGATAAATTTTACACTTCAAATTCAACTAAAACTCCATATTCTTAAATGGCTTTAATTTCATAAGGCAGGCGTTAGTGAACCATGCAGAAGGGATGAAAAATAAAAACAAGATATTCTGTGCAGTTGAAAACTGAGAAATAGCGTACAAGAAAAGATACCTCCTCAAGCTCCCGTAAGGAAAGCATGCCTAAATTATTTGGACTTACCAATATATGCTAGCAGCAACCAAGAAAAAAAAAAACACCAATGATTAAAAATACAATATTTAAAACAAACAGTATTTGATAATAGAATTAATATTGGAGTGAAACACTTATGTTCATCCTTCTTAACTTTGCAGTGGTAACCTAGGGTATTACATATGCAAGCACAATACTCCGTAATTGGCATTGTAGTAGTCAATTAATTGTTATCAACTTCAGATTATTTATATTTCTCTTTTTCTTTTTTTTAATGTTTTCCATATCATAGTAACCAAATAACATTTTATTCATTTTCATTATGCAATGTCTGAGACAGTACATACTTTTTGTATGTAATATTGGATACTTCAATTAGTTCTCTCATGGATGGTGCTATTAGTCAGGTATTCCAATTGATGGCATGCCTCTTTCTCCATGTAATCCTACTGACATTTTACTTTGCTTTTAGTGTGTCATTTGGTTGAAGAGTAAATAACTATTGACTGATTTTACTTAATCAAATATGTCTTAACTTCATACCAGAATGTTTTTGCGGACATTTCTTCATGACATGAAGAAAAATACTGCCAAAAGCCATCGAATTTCAGTGGATGCTTCAGGAGAGCACGCTCTAACATGCTGAGCAAATGTGTCAAAAGTGGTTTGTTCTAATTTAAAACTAGTGATTTGTGACCTGGGCAGCCAAAGAAATTTGAAGATAAAGAATTTTAGCCACTGCTTGATGAAGATCCATACAAAATACTATATATATATATATAATGTATTAAAAACCATTTTTGTCAAATAAAACCTAAATTTTTAAATAAAATTTGCTGCAAATTAATTAAAACACCCAATGCATTTTTAATTTCATTTAGAAATCATGAGTGTATGATATAATATAACAGTGAATTATAGATTCTGATATATTATTAGCCATAATTACTAAATAACTAAACAATAATACGAGCAAAACAAACCAATATAATGTATATAATGAAATGAATGAATTAAAATAATAAACAGCTGATTTTGCGGCCCTAGGGCGAAATATTCATTTTTGGCCATAGGGTGGCGAAGTGTAGCTTTCGGACCATAAATTAGGTGTGTAAATCAGGTGATTACATCGTAGTATGGTGAAAAAGAGTTTTTTTTCTATTAATAATTATCTTCTTTCTTTTTTTCGGTATTATTTGTTTTACAAATAATTAAGTGAAAAATAATAAAAGATATAAAAAGAAAGATAAAAAACAAGAAAATATATATATAAGAATAAAATAAAAAAACCAACAAAAGAAAGATATTACACACACGCATGGATGTACGTATGTTACACACTTGTGATGATATTGCAGTGTCAGTACTTCATGGATATTTAAAGTATGCAAAAAACTGTGGTAGCTTAATCACAAAACATTTTCATTATTAAAAATTATCATTATTATTAATTCTTGTGCTACGTTCATATATCAGGTGTTTGAATTAATTCGTAGCAATTTTTTTTTTTAAATGATCATTATTGTAGCCCTCAAACATACTCACAATCGTACACAATTCCTGCACAAATAGTGTTCTGTCACACCCCTGGCAAATTTATTTATGTCATCTTCACTTAAACACTGTTTTTAAAAACGCTAACTGACTTAGCAATAATGACACGCTCATAATGTCATCTCAGATTTGAATCTCTATTTTTACAGTGATAAAATGCCTATGTAAATATAACTTGAAATTTAAGTTTAATTTCAAAAATTATCATTATTATTAATTCTTGTGCTACATTCATATATCGGGTGTTTGAATTAGTTCGTAGTCATTTTTTTTTTTTTTAAATTGAAGTTATATTTTCCAAAAATGGTTTTAAATATATTATTCAGCAATAGAAGCGTTTGCCATAGATCTTCATCAAGCAATGACTCAAATTCTTCGTTTTCGAATTTTGTTGGCTTCCCTGGTCGATGCTTGTCTTCCAGCTCAAAATGACCATTTTTAAACCAAGTAAACCACTCCCACCCATTTGATCAGCTAGAGCTTTCCGTAAACATTCACTAAAACTCAATGACTTTCGGCAGCATTTTTTTTTTCACGTTAAATTAATGAAGAAGAAGCTCATCCAGTAGATATACTAAATAAAGTAAAACAATTTACTTTTATTTATTAGTTATTTACGCTTCAACCGAATGACACACAAAAAATGAAGCTCAATGTCAGCAGGATTACATGGAGGGGAAGTCACACCATCAATTGGAAAATCCCATTTGCAGTGTCCTCTAAGAGAAAACACTATGAGCCCCAATTCAAGAACCCAATTTTAGTCCAATAAATGTTGTGTTACAAAGTCTTTAAAGCAGTCACAAGTATAGAAAGTTATGTTAAATGTGTGTAAGTAAGCTTTCCTGTACTGTGTTCCGTTTATGCTTCAGTTAAGATAAAATTTTATCATTCAAGGTATGTCTGCTCTCTAATGTATTATATATAGAAATATACACTGTTTGCCAAGTGATCTTTCTTTCCATTTATGTGTCACCTGTTGATTGAATATTCATGAGCTCTTTCCTTTGAAATCTTTTTTAATCTAATCATATTGACAAGTAATGTTTAGAGTTATTAGTTATTCTTGAGCCATGTACAAAATTAGAATCAATGCAAAACAAATTTAAAATTACTCACTTTTAAAAGAAATATGGATGCAATAAACAAAGTAAAGAATATCTCAAGAAAACATGATAAGAGCAGAAACCTAATATTTAAATTGAAGTATGAGTACTCCACCGAAAAAACACACACAGGCTTTTGCCATGTCTTTAAGAACTCAAGGAAGTTCATTGACCCATGTCCAAGCTGAATTGAAGCTGATTTATTTAAGTTTATGGATATTTTTTTCAAGTTATTAATTTTAATCATTTAATTACTTAATTCTATAATCAATATAAATGTAATACTAATTAAGAACCTTAAATATTCAGCACATATCTCTTCAGGGGAGGAAATTCCCAAGAAAAAGCCAAATGTGAAGCAACCACCTATGGGTGGATTGATCAGTAATAATCAGCGTTCTGGATTACAACTTTTAGAAATCAGAACTCTTTTTGCAGTGCACCAGTTCTTTTGTATTATTTAATTTTTTGCAGTTTTAAAATTAATTTAAAGTTGTAAACTTGCATCTATTGGTGGATAATGTTTTTGTTAAAAGCCCCTAAGAAGGCAAGACTATATTTCCAGAACGTTTGGTCAGAACTAATGATGCTCCATTACAATGCTTTGACCAATAAGTCTTGTTATAAAAAATATTTAAAGTTCTATGATAAAATATTTGACATTAAAGATGGAACAGCAAATGAAAATAAAACAGAAAAATCAACAATCAATATCACTTTCATCTAAGTACGTAAATATAATATGTGTGTTTAAAAAAGGAAAGTAGACTTACATTTCATAACATCGTCTATGCCTTTGAGACGAGCAACCATTGCAGCTACCTCTTCTTTGAATTTCATTTTCTCAGCATGAAGTTTTTCATCAACTGTCCTCTGGAGTTTCCTTTCCATTTCTTTTTCCTTCATTTCTATAGCCTCTTGAAGGTGGTCGGAGTGGGCTTCGGCTTGCCTCTTCATCTGAACCCTCATATCCTTTTCGCACTGTGCCCTTAAACCAAGCATCTAAAAAGAAGAAAAGATGTTCTAAAGTAAAGAGCAATAAATTGTGACTTTTAATTTCTGCTGGTGGTGAGGGTGACAAATCAGGTTATCAAGAAAACAGTTTTTTGGCTCCTCACATTTTTTTTTTTAAATGCCTAACGCTTTCAAGGTTTTACAATTCCATCTTCAGCATTGGCAGAGCTCAGCCCAGTAGCATCTCTATAAGCAGGTCCACTCTGAAAATGGTAATGAAAATTCCTGAAAGCGCTAAGCGCTTTTAAAAAACAAATTACATGGAGCACAAAACTGCAGTCTTGATAACCAGCAATAAATTGTCTAGAAAAATAAAATCATTTCAATTTTGAAGCTGTGCGAATAAATATTTGGTTCTACTTCCTTTTTGGTCTGCAAGTGACTCTGGTAGTTAAAGAGTGACAAACTGTCATAACAGTTTGACACTGATATAACAGTTTGGTTAAACTGTTTTCATTACAAAAAGTGAATTAAGTGAAGTCGTTAATCATACTACAGTATTTTCAGGCTGTTATACATAGTCTTTCAAAAAGAATGAACTGATTTCAAAGCTTTATAGAACTTTACACCAGCAGAACACGTTGCGTGCCATTACAAAGAGAGTAGTTGTAAGTTTTGAATGGTTGCTGGTAGTGTGCTCTATCGATACTTCTCTAATGCTCTGTCGTAATCCCTACTCACAGCAGTTCCCACAGCAATAGCTACACCTGTACAAAAATCGTTCTGTGCTATTGAGTTTTTGAAGACCAATTCAGTTGTCACAGTGCAAGATGCTTTCTGTAGGAGATTCAACATGCAATGCAGGCCCTCTGCCAAGAAAATCCGACGTTAGTTCGTACAGTTAAGGGACACTGGATGTTTGTGAACATTTGTGAGAGGTAAAAAAACTTCAACACCGGTAAAATACATGTGTTTTTAATGCAATCTTGTATTACTGCCTGTTAATAAGATACAGCTTACTGAAATCAGTTCATTCTTTTTGAAAGACCCATACAATTTTAGGTGATTAAAACAACAAATAATAGCTCAAGTAATTTTACCGACTTTAAGCAATTGATTGAAAAATTAAGTGAATAAACCGGTCACTAATCCATTATTGAGGAATTAGTTGTTAAAAATCAAATAATTTTCTCATTTTAAGAGTAACATGGCTGTTTATTACCATGCGGAATTGGAAATTTACCATGAGAGCCGTGAAATTTATAATTGCAAAGGTTTGTTGTAATTAAAGTGAGTGTAGACTTTTTGGTTCAGGAATTTTTACCAGTTAGTGAGGACACAATAAATAGTGCCCTGCCACTAAAAAAAAAGTCCGTCACGCAGGGGCTGCGTAAACTAAGCAGATTTCCCACCTGAAGTTTTACAGTAGAGAAATCTGCCCAATAACAGCTGTAGTAGGAAGGGATCTCTAAACGTATTCACGAGGGACGGATAGTTCCGGAAACGGCCACCAGAGCTCTCCGCAGAGAGTCCGGAACATGGCGGAGTCCTGCCGAGATCACACACAATACAAATGCAAATATCTCGGTTAATATTCAAGATACAGAATAAATGTATAGAACAATATTTATAGTAAATTTAATTTACAATAAGATTGATTCTATACAATTTTTCGATCCGACGCATAATAACGGAGATATTTTGAATTTTCAAAAATCCCCCCTCTAAACCCCCCCTCCCACTGACCCGATTTCAGCCATTAACGAACTTGATCTTCCTTTTTACATAAAACGATTAAATTCCGAGTTTGGTAACGATCAAACTAAAATTACGACCGCTAGAGCGTTAACAGACAAATATATATATATATATATATATATATATATATATATATATATATATATATATATATATATATAGATAGATAGATATATATAATTTTGAACGGACCTCATTTTCGTCATCTCCTGGGTAGGATCGATGGACATTTGAAGAAATTTTTCGAAACTCGCGTCATGAGTACGACCTCAATAGCTGATTTCCCTTAAGGGAAATCTGCTAAAAAATCTGATATGTGTATCAAATGAGTCCCTTGTACTCATTAAATTAATAAAAAATGTTTGCTTGCACTCCATTTAAAATTATTTTGAAAGTGATATTCGATATCTCTGTTCCAATGCATCAGGTCGAAAAATGTTGAAGAAAATAATTTATATATCTTTTCGTAATAAATAAAAAGGGAGCTAAACAAATTTGTTGTATACCTAAAATGTAAGAGGAATGTACAACTTTTTATTTTCAACCCCCTTAGTAAATTTTGATCAAAATGGGAGGTGTACAAGAAGGTGTTTTAACGATCCCGTCTCTGAAATTTCAACATTCTAAGGCTAGCCATTTTTGAGTTATGCAAGATATGTACATATGTAAGGACATTGCACTGAAACTAGTCAAAATAGGTTCAGGGAGAGTCAAAACGAATAGTTGTATTGAAATCTGAAAAACCAAAACTACAATATTATCTTAACGTTGTACATGGAAGTAAAAATAGAAGTTTTTTTTAGAGATATGTAGCACATCCTGGGTTTCAAAGCGGTATTAGAGAAGAAATGCGTATACAATGAACAACTACCAACGAAACCATAATCTTTGTAATGAACATTCAGACATCTGTCAGACAGGGCCATTTTCCTTCAACAGGTGATGACTGAAGCCAAGCATTTGTAGCAAAGTCATTTCTGTATGGTCATTATTGGAGCCCTCAAACATATTCACAATCGTATACAAGTCCGGCACAAATAGTGTCCTGTCACACCACTGGCAAATTGATTTCTCTCACCTTCACTTGAACACTGTTTTTAAAACCACTAACTGACTTAGCAATAATGACACGCTCATGATGTCATCTCAGATTTGAATCTCCATTTCTACAGTCATAAAAAGCCTAAGTAAATATTACTTGAAATTTAAGATTAATTTGAAATTGTTAGTGACAGTTTAAGTGAAAATCGTTTAAATAGGAGTAGCTGAAGGCTAAAAAAAAAAAAATGTATGTTCCGCTTCATCACTGGGTAAGAGAAAAAAATGTACGGTACAAACCATTAAAGGGAATCAAATTTGAAATAAGATTGTAACATATGTAAATTTGTAATGTATGTAACATTTTTCAATCCAATTTATTATAATCTAAATATTTAGATTTTTTTTTGAGGTTTTGCGCGGAATCACCAGAACAATATTCAAAGATAATCTAGCACAGAAGCTCTAAATGAGGAAATTAAAAGCCTTATTAAGGCCAAGGGAATTGAATGTAGGGTGAAAATTCTGTGGTATATCATAAGGTATAACGAGCTCATCACAAATATATTGGGAGGTAAGGTCATTGGCAGGAGCCTACAAAATCCATTTTAAATACATCAGAAGTTTTATGGATCTTGATGAGTATAGTAACATGAAAAGAGTTTGGAATAACCCAATAGTTGAAACTAAATGCATAGCCTTTAAATCTTGAAGATATACAGTACACACATGTATGCACACACAACACAGGAGATTTCTTAATAGCCACAATATTTCTACCAAATAATTATATTTCTACAATTACATACCCGCTTCTGGAATTCCAGATCAATTTTCCTCCTTTCCTTATCTATTTCCTGTTCGATGGCAGCATCAATCGCTTGCGGGTCACCAAGTTTACTCTGTTCCAAAGCTTGTTGCAGCCTCAGGTTAGCTAACGTCTAAAATCAATGCAAATTGCTAGAAATATCAAGAAGATACTCTCAATAAGTCGTAATTTATTTTAATAGTTGTGCACAAATATTTACTGAAACTCACATCCAGTTTGCTGAGCTCCTTCTGGTAGAAGAGAATGTTTTGAAAAGCATACAGAATGAAAAGGTCTACTTCACCCTCAGCAAATTTCATTTTCCTTTCACTAAGTTTAACATTGGGGAAAAGAATTTCTAGCTCTTCCTGAAAAAAAGAAAATCATATACATTATTGAAAAATTGTAATTAAAAAGAACACATTAAAGAAATTTTTCAGTATGACATGATTAAATTCATATTGAAAAGCATAAATACTACCAGCTAAAAATAAAGGTTATTGAAGCTCCCACCCTCAGGCCTCACTATAACTTACTTTATAGTCAACAAAAATTTTGCTCACCAGGAAATTTTCAATGCTCAAATGGGAGAAACATTTTATTTTAGTTATTATATTAAATATGTTCTACTAGCATTAATATTGTAATGAAGAATGCTGCTCAAGCCACAAACAAAATATGCCCAGTATATGGAGATAATGAATTGAAGAGTGCCTGAGTGGTCTAAGAGCTCAGGTAGGCCATATCAATACAGTGATGGCCATATCAAGGTGCTTATTTCCGAAAACCATCAGATAACCAATCAGGAAATAAGAGAAGCTGGAAGCTTCGAATTCGATTCCCATGAGCATGCCATGGTGCATATGCCTTTGTTAGTTGCCTTTCTGTTTGTATTCTGCATGAACTAACTGAGAGAAATTTGATTGACCTTATACCCACATGAGATTTATTTCTCAAACCCAATGAAAATGATCCGTTTTTGAAACGTTTGGAGCCAGGAGACAAAAAATGGATTGTTTATAATAAAATTGAGCGTTAACATTTGTGGAGTCATTCCAGTAACCCTCCATCAACTACTTCAAAAGCTGATATCGATGCCAAAAAATTATGCTCTGTTGCTGGTTGGATAGGAAGGGTGTTGAGTTCTAGGACCTAATGCCTAACAACAAAACAATAATCTCAGATAAATACTGTAGTCAGTTAAACAGATTAAAGGAAACAATTGGCTAGAACCGACCACAGTTCGAAAATTGGCAATAAAAACCATGATGATGAGGAATTGCTTTCAACCTTAATAAAGATAGAATGAATGCACATGTCTTTGGCCCTACGAAAAAAAAACTGATGGAGTTTGGCTGGGAAGTTAAAACCTCACACTCCGTATATGGACTACATCAGGACTTGGTCCTCTCAGGCTACCATTTGGCTTGTTCCCTCCAAATTCCCTTAATGCTAAGAATTTTAATTCTCTAGGGGACTGCAATAAGCACCTGGATCAGTTTTGTGGCAATAAGTCTAGGACGTTTTATGAAAATGGAATTATAAAACATCTTAAATGATGATATCTGCGTAACAAATGAAGTGGTAATTATATTTGGTCATGAGCATTCTTAATATTTTCCTTAATTTTCGCTAAAAATTGGCAGAAACTTTCTGAACAGCCTGATATATACTGTTCCTTAGCTCTAGTTAGAACTTCTCATAAACCTTAAATATGTTTACAATTGGAGGAAAAGAATTTCATACATAGATCATAAATGAACTTACAGAGAAGTGCCTCCTTGCTTCCTGGACTTTAGTCCAGTACCTGTCTGTTACAGCCATTCGTTTCTGCTCTTGTTCAAATGTTTTTTTAGCATCTTCGACTGATTCCAATGTTCTTCGAATGTTTCTCTTTACATTTTGTTTTGTGTCTTCTGTACCTGGGAAATTAGGATCGTCCAAGATCTTTTGTAGCTCATTTATTGTTGACCTAAGAGAAAGAAAAAAATTAAATGAAACAATGAAACTGCAAAGCTACAAAATACAAATTTCATTTGTCATGGGGGGTTTTGTAAAATAAGCAGATTTACAACATATTTGAGACAGGACAAAAGTATTATATATTTTATCTGCTATTGTTCCCTTTGTAAGAACCATATTTATACAACACATGAAATTAAAATTAGTTGAGTTGCTTAAAAGTATAATAGTTTATAAAAAAACACAGGAGTACAAATGGGGGTTTCCTGAAGCCTAGAAAAAAGTCATTCATCCAGGGGCTGTGTAAATTAAATAATTTCCCATGAGCTGGATGACATACTAGTGATCTCATTTGACGGTATATTACCTATCTTTATACATATATAATTCTACTGCACGTGTGTATGTCACTGAACTCCTCCTAAACGGCTGAATCGATTTGAATGAATTTTTATGTATGTGTTTGGGTAATGCCCTGGATTGTTTAGATTTACAAATCAGCCGGGCAGATTGAGCAGGAGTGGGGGGTGTAAGGGAGGCCTAAAATTAAAAATAGCGATATTTCGTTTCCTATTGGTTTTTCAGCAAATATGCACAAGGTAAAAGTTGTTTATTTTGTAATTTAGAGTAACTTTTGTTATATTCACTTTTGTCATATAACAAAGTATAAATGAGTTATAGTAAAGTAGCTTTTGTTTTAAACATATTATTAAATTTAATATCCTAATCGCTTGAAATATCATGCAGGACAACGTCCGTCGGGTCCGCTAGTTTCTAAATAAAAATGTGATGAGTATAGGTAGGGGGTTTAATGAAGTCTGAAAATAAGAAAGTACGAATAGTTCCCTTAATATTTGTTAAGAGATTATTATTGGAGAACATATAGTCATAGCTGTGAAAGAAAAGTAATTTTTTTCTAAATGATAATTATTATCTGATTAACCCAAGAAGTAAGCTGTTTTATAGCTTGGAAAATGAAGGGAATGACAACTCCTTCAAAAGTGGGAAAAAAAATGAAATGAAAAACTGTAGTGATTTAAATCCAAGTTTTCAACTCTTTTTAGTTATAAACTTAAAAAACTCTGGGAAATCATTTACAAATGTTAGTCCATTTGAAATTGCTTGATGAACTACATCCATCTCAAAAGAAATAAAAATTTAAAAAATAGGAAAGGAAGACAAACTTCTTTTCGAGAGCTCAAACATGGCTGTCTACAATTTACTTCTACAACAAAAAGCAGTTAAAAATGCTAATAAACCCGTAACACCACACAGAAGTATGATCCAAAGTAGAGGCATTTTCTATTGTCAAGAAATAAAAAACTTGCATTTATGTTGTATATTAACTACATTCTTTGGAGCACTCTGAGTCGTGCATCATTCTATTCCTTTATTGCATATATATGCCATCATCTACATGGATTTTAGCAGATTTCCCTTAAGGGAAATCAGCTATTGAGGGCATACTCATGACGCGATTTTCGAAAAATTTCTTCAAATGTCCATCGACCTACCCAGGAGAAGACGAAAATGAGGTCCGTTCAAAATTATATATATATATATTTGTCTGTTAACGGTCTAGCAGTTGCAATTTTTGTTTGATCGTTACAAAACTCGATATTTAACCGTTTTAGGTAAAAAGACAGACCAAGTTCGTTAATGGCTAAAATCGCACCAGAGGGAGGAGGGGTTTAGAGGGGGGGATTTTTGAAAATTCAAAATATCTCCGTTATTATGCATGGGATCGGAAAATTGTATAGAACCAATCTTATTGCAAATTAAATTTACTATAAATATTGTTATATATGTTTATTCTCTATCTTGAATATTAACCGAGATATTTACATTTTTATGAAGTCTGTGGTCAGGTATAGTTCGGATTAGGTCGGCCATTTCCGTCATTGCTTGGCTCAGGTGGAAGCTTCTTCTAACCTTACCTGTCGTTTCTAACCTTACCTTACATTCGTTACTTTGTAAGATTTATGCAAATATGTTCTGTTCATTCACCCCCCCCCCTTCTTTAGTTCTTGGACTACTAAAATTTGAGTTATTAAAATATAAATTATTTTTACAATTCAGAAGCCGTTTCAGTTGGGAATTTATTTTAATTAACTGAAAGATTTCTCATTACCGTTTGTATTTAATCAGGGTGGTATTGTGTTACCAGTATAAAGATTTCTCTATTGTAAAACTTCACATGGGAAATCTGCTTAGTATACGCAGCCCCTGCATGACAGACTTTTTTGGTATTTTGGAATTCTCTCAGTCTGTATATAATACACTTTTATATTTGTGTCTTATCTATTAAAAAATTCATAAATGTGACTCATAAATTAAAAACGGAAGCATAACAGATATTTGAAGTGAAAGTAAATAAATTCTATAGCTAATGTTTCAATTAGTGAAAATAAAAAACTCACATTGCATTCTTTGCAGCAGCTTCAGCTGTAGAAACAATTCTTTCCCTTTCCTCTGATTTCCTCTTAATTTTTGGCCATATTTTTGGATCTATATTTTCGACCGAGCTTTCAACCAATTGGTAAATGTCTTCCGCATGATCTAATGAAATAATTTTATATAAATCAGTATTATAATAATAATATGAGAAGAGTTATAACTCAAACTAATCAATAGGTGCTGATGAAATTCATATATGTGATTCAATTATTTTTAAATTGTTGTTTGTCTAAAAATTTTAGGTTACTTAAGGAAAAGTTCGGTTCCTGAGGTCATCGTAAGACAAGTTTTAAAATTAAAGGAAAATTGGGAAGGCAATATCAAGGTTTAAGTTGAAGCTAACATTTTTCTTTTTAACTTGTAGAATAAATAATGGTAAATCTATTATAATAATGTCATATAGCTTCTTCTGATAACTTTAAAGCATGGCAGAAAGAGATCAACAAATGAATGCATTACATTAAAAAAAATATTACTCTAAGAAATAGAATTCATAACATATATAGTGACAGTGAAATTAAAAATTATGCAGTGCAATGTTCTTAGAATTAAATAAAATCAATAGGTACCTCTAAGGACACAAACAGCTTCGGTAAAGCTAGAAACAGCCGTTCCAGCAGCTTGGTTGATTGCTTCCTCCAGCTGCTTCAAATTTGTTGGTTTCAGGGCTTCACTTAACAGATCAACTACAGCTGCGGTTGCTGAAATATTTCAAACATAACTCATTATAAATACACTAAAGAAACGAGTTATTAACAAAATAATGAACTATTATTTGACACAAGTTTATACCAAATATAACATTAACAATAAGTAAAATCTACTCTTATAGGTAAAAGCCGATAAAGTGATGTATAAAAAAAAAAAAATATATATTTTCCTTCAACATAGTATTTGAATAATTATTTAATGAGAGAAATGATATTCCAATTCTGTCAAAAACAATATTTGGTAGAAAATATTCTGACATATTGTTACAAATATTGAGGTTCCACTGTAAATAACCAAGTCATTATCCTTAATTTTAATTAATAAACTGAAATGTTAACAATATACAACTGTATTTCATAAAAATCTCTAAACTTTTTCACAAAGACCTGGTATTTCCAATATTTACATGGATTCATAGGTATTGTGAAGGGAGTAAACAGTGAAGACCATACCAAGTCATTAGGCCTCAACCAGCATGTCATATAAACAAACACTCCTTCAGTGAACAGAGGAATGCCTAATCCTCAAACAACAAGAGAGTTGGAGCAAGGTAACCTGAAACTCTTCTCCTACGAGAACGGCCCATGCCGTTCAAAGATGCCCACATTTACCCTTCCAACCAGAATCTTGGTACAAGTTGAAGGTACAATGTACAGCCTCTAAATGAATGACACTCAGTTGAGAGCAAGCGGACCACAAGTTCATTGCCCATGCATTCATAGCAACTATAATACCATATGTGAGCGAGCTAGTTGGAGGGAAAAACAACCATCCCAGAAGCTTTGGGTAACACCCATAGTACCACTTTTGTGGGTGAGCTGGGTGAAGGGAAGAAAGGCCTTCTGAGAAGCTTTTGATGGTAAACACCCATACTATCACTTTTGTGGGTGATCTGGGTGGAGAGAGAAACAACCATCCCAGAAGCTTTGGATGGTAACACCCATAGTACCATTTGTGGGTGAGATAGGTGGTGGGAGAAGAAGCACCCATCCCAGAAACTATGGATGGGACACACACATAATACCATTTGTGGGGGAGGTAGGTGGAGGGAGAAGAAGCAGCCATCCCAGAAGCTATGGATGGGACACACCCATAGTACCATTTGTGGGTGAGCTAGGTGGAGAGAAAAAGGCCTTCCCAGAAGCTATGGATGTTAATACCCATAGTACTATTATGGACAAGCTGGGCGGAAGGAGAAGCAGCCATCTAGGATCTATGAATTCTAGGAAGCTATGGATGGTAACACCCATAGTACCATTTGTGGGTGGTCTGGTTGGAGGGCAAAACAGCCATTCCAAAACACATGGATGGTAACACCCATAGTATTATCTGCGGGTGGTCTGGTTGGATGGCAAAACAACCATTCCAAAACACATGAATGGTAACACCCATAGTATTATCTGCGGGTGGGCTGGGTGGAGGGAGGAACAGCCATACCAGAAGCTTTGGATGGTAACACACATAATATCATTTATGAGTAAATATTGACTTTCATCTAGACTCTAGCTTCTTTAATGTTTAGACAGAACCTGAAGAAAGATAGGAAGAATTTATAAAAAATATAAAGATGACAGCGTTAATGAACAAGTAGACCAAAAATGGTTACATACAGAAAAAATGTTAAGGTTTTACCTGCTTTCTCTATTTTAATGGCATCATCTTTTACAACTAATGTTCTTTTCTCTTCAAACTTCGGTGGAGGAGGTGGCTCAATAGTTGCTAAAACTGGCTTAGGAGCTGCAAAAAAAAAAAGAAAAGAAATTAAGATGCAAAAAAATGCATAGACATAAAACATGAATTTAGTGTAATAGAGACATGAAGGAAATTAGGCTAAAATTTAATAAGAAATCATGATGGAATTAGATGCAAATGTCTATAAACGTGGTTGAATGTTACAGAGCAAAAGTGATGTAGAGATTTAAAACTGAAACCCTTATAAGATTAATGTAATAAATAATTTTTAGATTTTGTGATCTATAATACAAATATATTTGGAGGAATGCCAGTTTGTTGTGGGTGTAAAACCAACATGGCAGTCCAAAATAAAAAAAAACTGCTTTATTGACCAAAATCTCTACAGCAATCTGTAATCTTTGTGCAACATGGCATGATTTACAAACCAATGATAAGGCTCTGAAAAAGTTTCGCCAAAATAAAATTTAAAACTAACTATATATCAAATAATAATGAATTAACACAATTATTTATTTATTTATTTTTTATTAACATCCACTTTTTCTAACTAAGGCCAATTGGGACAGTTTATCTACAGATTACCACCCTTTTCTAGCCAGGGTGGGACTAAGGATTTTATTTAATGAATTCCGTCACTAAATAAATTCCTTTGCTCAGGCGGGAATCAAACTCGCCACTCTAGGTTTACCATATGACGTTAAGGTCAACCCTTTAACTCACATGGCTAACCTGAGCCCCGTAACACAATTAACACTTTTACCGAAACACCGGTCTGAGAGACATGTAGAGATTTTCATATTTTACGTATTGGTAGGCCTGCTAATATTGGTGGGCTCTCCACCTCATTAGCTGTGAGTATTTCCTTCCTCTACACACAGAAAGTGTTTTGGGATAGTTTGTCAACGGCATTCGACCTTGACTAGCTATTCCTCGTTTTACTTTGGTCTTGTGTACCTCTTGTTTCGGTTATTGCTGGTCCAAGATACGGGGTAATTCAGTTTACGTATGTTGTGTACCTTTCTTATAGCTTGTAAACCTGTTTGTTCGTATTCTTTTCGTGAATTTTACATTGTATATGATTTGCTATGGAGCCTTCCATGAGCCATGGATCAATGATACGCTCATCGTCACGATCTATATATCGTACGGATGACAGTGATTTCAATGAAAGGGTTAAAAATGGCAATAATAGATTAAATGTGATAAAAGTTATTCAATCAATAAATAAAAATAACGAATTTGTTGATGGGAATTAGTATTAACCCTTCCTGGTCTGTGCGACCGGATGATTCGGTTTACGTCACGGAATTCATGTTTCGATAAGAGTGTTAAAGGTGACCCTTAAATGAGAGTTGTAAAAAATTATGCCAATAATGCATCTACATTAACAGCCGATAAATTCTAATTCAATTGTCTAAAACCTCTAAATTACAAATAGATAGGCTAGAGCAAACTACCACATCACTCTCTCATACAACAGCATCTAAACCTAGCCTCATTCAGAGATGGCATAATTAACATCAAAATTCAATCAAAAAGAGGAAATAGACCTTCACTCTATTATGTTTAGGGTCCCCTCCCGTCACACCTGATACATTGATCTCATTTCACCTCCCACCTGAATCAACTCACTAATTAGTTGGTTAAATAATTGTTACCATCTCCAAGTTAATTCACACAATATTTCTAAAAGGAATATGATCCTATTCTTCTTATGAAATTTTATTTTCAAACACAACTCCCACAAAAAAGTTTGAGCAAGTAAAGTGTTGCAAAGAATCAGGACTACCTATCATTTTCCAATAGCAATAATGTTTTGAGTTATAATCAAGCTCTTTTAGGAAATAATTAAAATTAAATGAATTTTATTTATTAACATTCACTTTATGTTACAATGGCTAAATGGAACAGGTTGTCTACAAGTTACCACCCTTTTTCTATCCAGGGTTTGACACTAAATAAAGTCCTATTGCCCAGGTTGGAATCAAACCCACGACTCTACGTTTACAAGGTGAATTCAAACAAACACATAGCTAACCAGACCCTAGGACACAATCAATGAATAGTTAAAAAGTAAAGATTCTTTAGAAATTTGAGTTGTCACTTTTGTATTTATAAATTACACTTTGATGAAAATATTCGCATCTCTTCATATCGATGCACTATGTATTTTGAAGTATTTTTATGATCATCAATTATAGTTATCAACCTATTGTGAGTCATTTTTGAGTTTTCAGTCAAAGATTCTATTTGCATTGATTGTTTGAGCACGACTCCTGCTATTCATGGCATAGTTTTCTTTGGTTTACCTCTGATTACTTTAACCTGCCCGTTTAACACTCTTATACCTGGGTCTGTAACAATACTGGTCAAGCCAATGGATAAGTTTTAAATAGAGTTAATCTCCCTTCTTATAATAATTTTAAAGGTAGATCTCAAAGATAAAAGCTACATTTTTCATTTAGTTGAATAAATTGATATTTAAGTAATTTTGGTGGTTAAGATTGATCATTGGCTCAACTTTCCCTTCACTGAGGCAATTTATTTCCAGATTCCCCTATGTATGTTCTCTCAATTCACCGAGAAATAGATATGGCTTATCAATTCTTATCTAGAATTTAAACAACAATTCTCAATTTAAAATCATTCTTTTCTACGACACCATGACTAATAACTTTAACAAAACAGATTCCTTAAGATGTTGAGCTTCCTTTATACTACCCAGATTTGTCCTAGAGTGCAGTAAAACTCTAGGGGCAGATGACGACTGGTAAGACAAAAAGTTAACTCTTAAAATAAATAGTTTGTTTTATTTATTTATTAACGTCCATTTTATGCTACTGTGGCTAATTGGGACGGGTTATCTACAGGTTACCACCCTTTTCTAGCTGGGGTGGGACTAAGGATTTTATTTAATGAGTTTGTTACTAAATAAACTCCTATTTGCCCAGAAGAGAATCGAACTCACCACTCTAGGGTTACTATGTGAGATTAAAGCCAACACTTTAATGTGAGGTTAACACATGGCCTAATAAATATTTTAAATAAGGAACTTGGTTGATTACATATTTGCATGTGCTTTAATATTCTTCATGATTGTTATTTCAGACCAATTCCCTTAAAACTTATAATTGATGCTTTCTTATTCCTTACTTTTTTTTTTTTAACTGTTTTGAAACATAAATAACTATATTTTATTTCAGTAAAATCACTTCAAAAGCCCTAGCACTACACTATTGATTGTCACACTAGATGATGACAGCTTGCTGTAGAACTACTCATATAAAATAAAATAATTAAGTAGGATAACACCTTGTTTTTATACTTTTTGACAGCAAATATAATTCTTATTATATTTTTGATATATATTATATGGGGGAAAAATTCTTTCCACTTTTTTGAACAATAAAATAAATTAACATTCTTAAAAAAAAATACATATGGCGACACCAGGACTAAAAATTGATTATTCACACTTGGCAGAAATGTTAAAGATAGCAAGATAAATGTGTAAAATATGTATTTTCACTGCTGAGGTCATACAAGCTTATGCAACTTGAGCAGGAATATTATTCATGGCCAGTTATTTAATTAAATTAGTAAAATAAGAAAAATTTTAACACTTATAATATACAGTCATTTTTTTTTTATTAATCAAAGGATTTGTGTAATTTTTCTTTAAACCAGCAAGAAAAATAATGAAATATACCACTAAATCACTTGTTTTATTTTTTTTAAATGCTGATTAATTAGTTGAAATAATATTGTACTTACGGACATAAGGTTCTTGTTTATCGTCACAAGGTGGAAGATTTTTGGGACCCGCAGGTTTTCCAGTAAACAAAGCCAAGGCCTCATCTTTCAATCTAAAAGGGGGACCGACAAAAGTTCATCATTAAAGAACACTTGGAGTATAACCAATTGTTGAAGTCAGTGAAAGGAGTAGGAAATTGCCAAACTCACACAGCAGCAGTGTCTCCAATCCATCTCAATAAGAAATCAACCGGAGAAGATTCTTCGCCTGTTACGAATGAGATAAATTCATCTGAGCCTGGAATGGTATCTCTGAGTAGTTTTCGAAATTCATCGTCGTGCTTAGCATATGCTACAACTGCACCTGTCCCAATCAACACAGCGCCTAAAGTGTAGTAGAGACCTCGGCCAGACCTCCTGTCCAAAAAAAAAATGAATGAAACTCGACAAGAAAAAATAAATTGATAAGTAAAATAGCTTATATTATACTTACTCATTGGGGCATTCTTCTTTATCTCCT
This sequence comes from Riptortus pedestris, assembly GCA_019009955.1. Taxonomy (NCBI): domain Eukaryota; kingdom Metazoa; phylum Arthropoda; class Insecta; order Hemiptera; family Alydidae; genus Riptortus; species Riptortus pedestris. The sequence continues at coordinate 138,630,783 of CM032230.1, forward strand.
TCAATTTGCTTTCTGCAGCGAAGAGATGAAGTCTGATAGAGCCTAATAAAATAATGTTTCTCCCATAATAATGGATTCTGAAAATTTACAGAAACATATATTATGCATAAAATTACAACAATGTACTGATGTTAAAAGTCCGAAATAACTAAATAATAAAATTTTCATTAAAACCGGCATAACACAAATATAAAGCTCGTTTACCTAACCAAAAACAAAAATATAATCATTGCAACAACACGGTATTAAAGAATATAAATTAGCTATTACCTTTCTGATAACACTGGCAGGTAATTTTAAAGTTTGCCTAAACATTTTGGGACCCGAATTAGGGCCGATAGGACAGCTGCAGTTGTAGATTTATCGAAAAGACAATCGATCAGTCATTAGTACCTAAAAATCAGTAAAGAGGTAGAACTCGAAGAACTAAATCGAATATGAGCTGTACATCTAATTTGTTTGTTTAATGCTGAAACTAATTTGAGTAAAACATATGAAAACTAATCATTGCTACATTCTATTCGTAATACAAGAAAAGAATTCTAATTAATCAACAACTGTTGGCATAGTTTTATTATAGTTAGGTTTGTAGTGAAAAGTCAAGCTTTATGAAATCATCAACTGATGTTTTCAAAGTAACTGGATCAAAATGGTACATTTTTTTTTTTTATCAATTTGACAAATCAGATTAGAAATGTGTTTATTAAAGCAAGTTGCACTACAGATGTATTTTGATTAAAACCTCATAAGCATTAAAAATACATTTACTTAAAAATACGATAAAACATCATTGTATTATCAATAAGAGAGCATTTATAAGAATTCTTGGGGCTCAGGTTAGCGATGCGAGTTAAAGAGTTGACTTTGATCTCACATGGTAAACCTTACGTGGCGAGTTCGATTCCCGCCTGGGCAAAGAAATTTATTTAGTGGCGGAATCTATTAAATAAAATCCTTAGTCCCACCCTGGTTAGAAAAGGGTGGTAACCCGTCCCAATTAGCCATAGTTGCAAAAAGTGGACTTTAATAAATAATAATAATAATAGAATTGGACGTATGTAAATCCTAACTGTGAATGTGAATTCTGATGGAAATGTTTATCTTTAAACAAATGCAATTTGGACGTTACTGGGTGAAAATACAAAAACGTTATCTGTGAAGTTATATGGACCCCTATGTAAACTGATTTGAAAGGTTGAATTATGATCTGATAGCGACCTAACAACATTGCAATGTCACTAAGAGGCAAAGGGTGAAATTTTAAAAAGTCCGTCACGCAGGGGCTGCGTAAACTAAGCAGATTTCCCACGTGAAGTTATACAATAGAGACATTTCAGAATAGAGAGTCAAACAGTTACAGGGACAACCCGAACTAGCTCTTGACGGAAACTCACGACTAGACCCGAAGTTAGCCGATCTCATCTCAGAAGCTGAAAACAGAAAAATGCAAATATCTCGGTTAATATTCAAGATACAGAATAAATGTATATAACATTATTTATAGTACATTTAATTTGCAATAAGATTGATTCTATATAATTTTTCGATTCGACGTATAGTAACGGAGATATTTCGAATTTTCGAAAATCCTCCCCTCTAAACCCCCCCCCCCTCCCACTGGTCCGATTTCAGCCATTAACGAACTTGATCTTTATTTTTGCATGAAACGTTTAAATATCGGAGTTTGGTAGCGATCAAACGAAAATTGCGACCGCTAAAGCGTTAACAGACATATATATATATATATATATATATATATATATATATATATATATATAATTTTGAACGGACCTCATTTTCGTCATCTCCTGGGTAGGATCGATGGACATTTGAAGAAATTTTTCGAAACTCGCGTCATGAGTACGACCTCAATAGCTGATTTTCCGTAAGGGAAATCTGCTAAAACACCTAATACCATCAGTGTAATTTATTAAACACCTGTTCTTTGCTTTCTTTAATACCTCTTCCGAAACTAATCTTTGATTACTAACAGAATGGTTTTCAGAATATTTTTTTTATATTTGTGTTTTATGCCCCACATCGTTGGTGATTGGCAAGATCTTTGTTTAGGGGATAATTAAAATAATATATTTATTTCTTCATGTACACCTTGGTTGTACTTTATTTATATATTATGGAAAATATTCCTTTAATATCTGAGAGTTTCGCATATCCGTACTTTGTCTATATGGATATAATAAAAGCTATCCCTTTTAAATCTTTGTAAGTATGCTGTAGACCTATTGTATTTTATTCTATATGTATTTGTAAATTTTTATATGTTTTGAGAATAAGATTTAGTTTCTGAAGAGGCGCCACCGAAAGCTTAAAACATGTATAACAGCTGTTTTATGAACTTAAAGTGGATTGAAAGCCTGAAGTATTTTGTCAATTGAGCCCTTCGCATTCTAGTGATATAGTTTGAATAAAGTTTTACTAATTTGATGTAGTATTTTATTGGATTTTGTTTGTTGCAATTATGCACGTTGTAACTAAACCTACGCCTTGATTTGTTAAAATCAATTTCAAGTAAGAAGTAATTTCCCCGAAATTATCCAACGGACCGATAAGAAGGCTGTTTTGAAAAGGTGCTTTCTTAATAGAAAATAGCTCCAAGCTTTTTTTTTTATTTTAAGCAAACAAGCGTAAAGGAAGTTAAATATATTATGGAATCGTAACTTAAGGTTGAATTTATTTATTAATGTGGACTGATACTAATGGGGACGAATTATCTACAGGTTGGCACTCTTTTCTAACCACGGTAGGACGGAGAAGTTTAATTTAGAAAAACGTGCAAGGGGATAATAACTTTATATTAAAATAATGGGACACCAAATTAATATCATTGTAATGAAACAATAAATAACCCATTCACATTATGCTAAATATACATATTATTTTGTTTAAAAAAATCTGAGTAAATCAATTTTATGGTAAATGTCCTTCTTTTTTGTAGTTCCATTCATTTTTTTTAGGCGTTTAAACGTACAATGTAATATGCAGTTTTCGATAAACCAATTAAAAGAAAGTTCTGTTTCAATAACAATTACTGTAAGCAACCACAAAAATACGGACGCCTTCCCTTCAACTCGTCTAGTTTTAAACGTTAATTTGCCAAGCATTTATACGTATAAAATAGACATTTAGAGCATTTAAAAATACTAATATCAGAATAAATGAAGTTGGTTTCATTAATAAGGGCACCTTTTTTAAAATATAAAATGAGGTAGAGATGGTACTCTCATTACGTCATCAGTGGAAGGAAAACGCCTGAAATTTATATCACTATTCGGTATTGTTCGGGTACCTTCGGACCTCTTAGTCTACTACTCCCTATCCTTTGACGGGACCCCAAGGCCACATAAAGCAGCTTCAAAACATTGTGGTTGAGAGTGTCAATAAGTTCGTGAAAAGTGCTCGTCTCTTGTAAATAAGTGAAAAATGTGTTTTTCATAGTTCTCATGTCCATATAATGACTACCAAAATGCCTTTCGAAACTTTTCCGCCTCCATTTCCTCCTGTTGATGCTCAGCTCGTGGACAAGATTGTTTCTAAGCTCAAATCTCAAGGCATTTTTGATCAATTTAGGAAAGATTGCTTGGCTGATGTTGACACTAAGGTATTTTATTTTGCGTATAAAGCATAGTATTTTTTTTTACGAAAATATTTCTTTTTCTCACTAGTTTTTCTGTTTGTTTGAACCGACTTTTACTGCTTTTATCTATTATTTAATTGATTCTTTTTGGAATTCATTGAATGAAGTATAGTAAAATTTCACCAAGTGTTGCGTTGTTTGTTTTCATAAGTCAATTCTTTTTAAAATTTCTAATTTCTCCTGTATTTAAAAGATAAGTAAAGCTAGTCAACTTTTTGGATTAGTGTACATCATTGGAGAGTAAGCCTTAGTTTTATGCTTTAAATAAATGTTTCATATAATTTTTAAATCTACTTTTAGAACACTTTCTGAACTTAATGCTAATAGTAACTCATTTACCTCTTTCTTCGCATTATGTCATATGAAGTGTCCAATATTCTAGATTGGAATTTCTTTATGATTACTACCATCGTAATTATTTTCATTTTGATATTATTATTATTCTACCCGATAATTTGCATACTAAGTTTTTTTCAATAACTGCAGTGATGTAATATGTGTGCAGTCACTAATTGAGACTCATGTATATGTATTTATAACCTTCACTGCTAGAAATAATGAGATTCTTGAATGATTATGCTAAAATATTTTTTTGAATAGATCGTGCCAATTTTTAAATTCTGTTATTAGTGGTGTTTCAATTATGCATGAGTTATTTAATACTTTAGTACTTACTAGTTGCCTAACTCGGAGTTATATTTCTTTGCTAGGATCTTATTTACATTATTTAATGATATATGTCTCAACGTAAGTTCTGTTCAAAATTATTAAATAGTTTTGAAATATTTTCAAAAAAGTTTATGGATTTCTCGTTTAAATGAAAATTAAATTCCCTGTCTTCTAATGGGAGATAACTTATTTTAATTATTACTGCTTCACAAATTTGATTTGCCTGAATACCTCTATCTATTCTTTTATGACTGTCTAAAGAAATGGATATAACTATCAGTTGTTTTAGCAGATTTTCCCTATGGTGTGATATGTTTTCATAACATTTCTTCAAATGTCCATCAATCCTGCCTAGTAGATGACGAAAATGAGGTCTTTTCAAAATTAAGTATATATATAAATACTGCTATACCTCTTGGTCACAATTTTTGCCTTACCATTACCAAACTCAATATATAAGCTTTTGTGGAAAACTAAAGATCAAATTAACAGCTGAAAATGAACCGAGGAGGGGGGGGGGGTAAATTTGAAATATCTCCGTTATTATTTGTTGAGTTGAAAAGTGTTATAAAACCATTCTTATTGAATATTTAATTACCTATAACTGCTGTAATATACATATTTTCTCGATCTTTAATATTAATCGAGATATTTATATTTTTTAGTTTTGAGCCCTCAGTAAACCCTCACTCCTACTCATTTCATGTTAACAATAAGCTGTTATATCATGAAATACTTTATTCTAAGCTTAAATACTAAATATTTTTCAAGCAACCTTTATTATGCGAGATATATGCAAATTCGTTGTGTGATGTCATCATCAATTAAAATTTTTCACTAGTGTATCATACCAGTACATGGGACATCGGCTTAGTTTACGCTACCCCTGCATGATGGATTTTTCCTTTACATATTTGAGCTTCATGGACATTTTGTAAGACTTCTACTATTAAGTCAGGGACATTAAAGCCTGCTATGCATCATAGACAAGTTGACCAATTATGTAAACCTCTAAGATGAATGTTTCTTTCTAGTCCAATATTGCTTTTTTTTTTAATGATATCATTATTTGATAGTGCTTATTGCACTCTGTGATGATGTATCACTGATTGCTTGTTGGTTCGTTTTGTGGAAGTCTGCTATTGAAGTTGTACCAATGACATGATTTTTAAAAACTTTCTTCATATCTCTGCTGATTGTTACTAATAGATGTTGAAAGTAATGTTACAATACTTTTTTTGATCACAATTGCAAAAATTTTAATTATTTTAATTTTTGGCTTAGTTCTCTTTTTTTGTCCTCTTGTTACGCTTAAATGACTGAACTGAATCTGATGAAATTTGGTAACTTTAGGCTATGGAAATATCATTAAAGATGAACAAGAGTGGGGTTGTGAGGGAGACATTAAATGAAAAATCATATTTTGTTTCCTGTTTTTTTTTTCTTTTTCTGCCAAACATGGACATAATAAAAATCCGTCACGCAGGAGCTGCGAAGATTAGGGAGATTTCCCATGTGTTGGTATAACTCGCCAAACTTATGAGTACAAAGTGGTAGGGGCTAAATGACGGCAGAAAACAAGAAAGTATGAAAAACTTGCTTAATACTTGAGTTGCGAAAAATGCATAGAATAACAATTATAGAGCATCAATAGATAACAAGATTGGTTCCATTCCATTTTACAATCCAACTTATAATAACAAAAATATTTTGAATTTTCAATCCCCCCCCCCACTATTTCAGCCAATAACAAATACGATCTTTAGTGTTTACTAAAATGATTGCATACCGATTATGGTATATATAAAATAAATATTTCTGCATAAAGAACAAAATATCCTGATTTATGACATCATTACAACATATTTGCATATATCTCACAAAGTAAAAGTTCATTGAAAACCATATTTGGAATTAAACCTTGGAATGTAGAGTTCCATGATATAACAGCTTATAGTTAATAGGATATGAATAGGAGTGGGGGTTTACTGAATGCCAAAAAGTATAAAATCCAAATATCTCGGATAATATTCATCATAGAGAAAAAAAAATATGTACAACATTTATAGTACGTTAAATTTACAATAAGATTGGTTATATACAATTATTCGATCCGATGTCTAATAACAGTAATATTTCGAATTTTAGGAATTCTCCCTCTAAACCCCCTGTCTCACTTGTCCGATTTCAGCCATTAACGAACTTGATCTTTATTTTTACATAAAACATTTATATATGGAGTGTTAACGATCAAACCAAAGTTGCGACCACAAGAGTGCTAACAGATATATGTAGTTTTGAACGGACCTCATTTTCATCATCTCCTGGGTAGGATTTATGGACATTTGAAGAAATGTTTCGAAAATCGCATCATGAGTGCAATCTCAATACCTGGTTTCCCTTGAGGGAAATTTGCTGAGTCGTTTATTTTGTTATTTAGAGGTACTTTTGTTATATACACTTTTGTCACACAGCTACCTATAAAATATGTATTAAAAATTATAGCAGGAGCCAACATTTTATTGGGCTCAATTGACTAAACCGAACCAAATATAACTCAGAATGTCAGTTAGCATTAATTTTTTTCTAAATTATAAGTTATATTAGCAATCTTAACGTTGGCCAGGATTTGGGGTTGAAAGGGAGACTTGAAAAAAAAAATAACTGTTATATTTTGTTTCCTAACTCATACCATAAATTGTTTATTTTGTTATTTAGAGTAATTTTTGTTACATTCATTTAGACACTGTATAAGGCAAATTATTTGAATAAAAATTCATTTCAATGTGTGAATTTATTAAAATTGTATCTTATCATGATAAATTAATACAATAAAAATGGACTTTTCAATTATATGCATTAATGTTATATAAGTTTTTAACATCAGTTATCGTTTGCATGGTATGCAAAGTCCATTGTTGCCCCCCTCCTCCCTCTCAAGCAGTAATTAATCAGAAAAATGTCATTTTTTTTCTTTAAATGTATTTAAAACTATTTAATTTACTAAACATGAAAATTATTAGAATATACGGTGTTTTAGAATTGTGAAGGTAATTTAAACAGAATTGTGAACATAGTTAATGTAAATAAAATTGGGAAGTTAAATCAGCCCTACACAGTTGTCTAACCTGCAAATAGGGGTGAGAACACGCCCTCAAGTGGGAACCACCCTCTCTCTTTTCAACTGTTAACCTTGCATCATACTTAGCTGTTTGAACTATTTATTATTGATTCTTCTGTGATGTTTTGAGTGTATTGACATTCCTCTGCATTAAACTAGATACATTGTTGTGTTTGGGATCACTTTTGGTGGTAAATATTTTTTTATTCTTGCATGGTTCATAAAATAGAATACTATCCATGATTATGTTTATTTATACACCTTTTGATGTTTTGGAAGGTGAAATGGAATTCATTAGAAACCTCTTAACAATTAGTTTCCTCCATTTATCAATAGTACTTTAACCTTCTTTCTATTATAAACTTTCATTAAATGTATTATATTACTGTATACTAAAACTTTAGTGTACATTTTCTTGACCTTGAACTGTTCTCGAGCACATCCTTAAGAACATGAAGAATCTATTAATTTCTTGTTCAGCCCTTTTTACCTGTGCAATTTTATCTATATTCATCTCAGATATATAGATTGTAATTATCTTTAAATAAAAATATGAATAATTTTTAACTAAAACAATTATTTTATTGGTACCTATGATTTATATATGAATCTCAGTTCAAAAAACAAATTTATGATAGAAATTTAGAGTTTTATTTTAATACAAGTAACTACAGTTAGCTAGTCAGCCGTTGGTCACTAAAGGATGTTTATGATAGATAGTCAGCTATCGGCTACTCAATGAATCAAACAGATGGGTGTATTTTGAATGCTTTGGTATTATTTTTCTGAGAAATTCGTTTTGAAAGAGAGGAGGGTGGTAGATAATATCTCACGTGCCAGAGGTCTCCTTGTAAGTCTTATTTCCTAATCATCATATAACACAAGAATATTTTATGTATATTAGTCCCATTCTTCTAGGTACAGGATAAGCCAAGATCCATTAACTATTCATTATGGGGGGGGGGAATCCTATCACTCAGGTGATGCATAAAATAAACAGATGTCCCACCTGCTGGAATAGAATATTGGTGACCTCCTTGGAATTTAAGCTGGGCAAGAGAAGTTTGTTGATACAGTTCCTTTAACTGAATATTGTATTGATAGAAGTGGGGATTACCTAAAGGCTGAAAACAAAGAAATTTAAAGAACTCAGTTTATATTGAAGTTAAAAAAAATTATGAATTACATCACATTTTATATACAATCGGTTTGTAATATTTTTCAATCTGACAATAACAATGTAGAGAAAATTTTTAGATTTTTTTATTTTTATACTACTCATACTGGCTAATGCCTATCATTACTCGACTTATGCAGGCTATAGACTACGGAGGGATGCCTTTCTAACAACTCTGGCTTCGAGTGGAATTTTCTCCACTTGTGCCATTATAGGTGTGAATGGAAGTTTCCTCGTGATGCCTTTATTGATAGATGTTCTTATGCAGAAGGCAACGAGAAAACATTGCATGTCCTTGACGCCCTCTTTTCCCCTTATTGTTCGGAACCCATGAAAATCAGGTTTGCCTATTCACAAGATCAATTACAAGGTGTATCCTATAAATACAAGAACAACTATTTCATAAATTTTTACACCCCTACTCGCTGTTCTAGATTTCAATTAATAGCAAGCACATACTTTGGTTTTTACATGATCCAATGAAATATTGATTATAGTATTGATTTAATAAAAATGAGGGGTGTAATGAATCTAAGTTTGCATGTTCCATTTATAAATGACCTTATATTTTGAGTTATGCCAGCATAATGCTCATTTAGAATACCATGAGTAGCTAAAAGTAAAGTTTTTTACCTGAATCTTACAAGCTTTATACAATTTCGGGTGGTCTATATGTGCTCTGATAGTTTTGTAGTTAACTTCACTATATTTTTATAATAATATTCACATCTCTTGAAGTTGATGCATTAAACATTTTGAAAGATAAATTACGATGATAACATTTGTTTAAGAATTATTTTGAGAATATTTCAATCTGCTGGTCCACTGGGTATAGGGGATTAAACCAAGCATGACACTTTTAGTTGGTTGTCAATATTCCTGGAAGCAAGACCCAGATTAATGGCAGATTGATAATTCTTACAGCAGTCAGCTGAGTCACCTCCACAAGTGTGGTCGGTTATAGATAAATATCCTTAAAGATAAGTGAAAAATTTTGTACCATAGTTCTAGTTAGACATAAGTTGTCCTCATTTTGTCATCTTAAAAGGTGCTTTTGGGTTTAAATATATTGATTAATCTATCAGTTGTTGGTTAGCCATTTGATATTATATGATCGTAGAGGATAGTTGGTATTGGCTATACAAATTCTTCAAATAGAGTTTATTAAATATACAGACAGTTTTGGTCACAATTGGTTCCCTTCTTTGGAGGAATTGTAGTAGAGAAGGAGCAGGGAGCAAAAATAACTACTGCACTACGTGAAGGTAATAAACTCCTCTATTTGAAGAATTGAAAATTCGTATAGCCGATACCCAACCATCTTCTACTATCATATTTTGATTAATATTTGGTGGATTATTCAACTTTGAATAAATATATGTTTATTTAATTTTGATCAGCGTCGATTTTAAGTGAACTTCTTTTCCTTAATTTCTTTGTTAGTGGTTCGGTTCGGGGATTATCATTTTCCAGCTTCAAGGCCTCTAGTACAACTAGGCTGTTGGGATAGGCTAGTGGAGCATTATAAAAAATGTAAACAACTTGACTTAAGTAGAAAAGTCAAGGGCAAGGATTTCAAGGGGCAGAGTTAGACAAAAATCAAGTTCAGTTACCATTACTTCTATTTACTGTGATTTAAAATTGGATAAATACTACTATAATTAAATAATATTTTAATTGGTAATTACAATTACTTTATGAATAGCTGTAATTGTATTTGACATGAACAATTACAATTCCTGGTTAATCCAAAACAATTCAATTACTATTATAATATAAACACCAAAATGGTAGTAAAACTATTGTTTATATACCCTCTTATGGTTTATTTTATTCACAATTATTTTAAAAACCTAATTTATTTCACTTTTTTAGTTTCTATTTGAATTTTTTAATTTTTAGCAACATTTTCATTAATTTATTTCTAAATTATTTAATTATTTCCTTGAATGTACTTAAATATTTGTTTAAAAATGGTAAGAATGAATACAAATTATGAAGTGTCCATCAAAAAGAATTTAGTTAGTAAATGCAGCCACCTCTTTTTCCAACCAAATAAATTTAGTTTCCTTTTTATCATTAATCACTTGTCAAAAACTTCAAGGTTCTAAAATATATATCATGTGTGAGTGTATATGGTATGATATCTTATGGAATATAATATGGCAGCAAGAATGAAGATGCTAAGTTATGAGATGACTGAATGTCATGCTTTGCCGTAATTTCAAGTCTTATTTACATATCCTTTTTACTTAAGAAGAAATAGAGAATAGAAAATGATATGACATCATTCCGGCATTTGAGAAATTTGATAAGTTCCCACAGCTCCACAGGATGGTCTAAGTATATATACAGGGTCCGGCATATTAATCTGGCGATTTTGTAGTAATTGTTATGTTGGCACCTGACGATTTTTGAGGGATAATAATTAAAGTGTGTTTCGTACAATTAAAACATGTAATATATCAAATTGAAGATCAAATTTTGCATTTTACAGTGAATTACATAGTTTACTCACAAAGTTTTTTTATTTGAAGATTATGTCATCCAAATGTTTTCCGTTACTTCTCACACACTCACTTAACCTAATTCTAAAATCTAAAATCTAGTGAGTAAACTATGTAATTCACTGTAAATTGTAAAATTTGATCTTCAATTTGATATATTACATGTTTTAATTGTACGAAACACACTTTAATTATTATCCCTCAAAAATCGTCAGGTGCCAACATAACAATTACTACAAAATCGTCAGATTAATATGCCGGACCCTGTATTAACACCCAACTTATCTGCTGTGAGTTACGCCATTCATGTTATTTTATGCTATCTTTTTAATTTTATAATAATATATAAGAATTTTAAATTCTTCATTTCTCAGGGATATCTTGATGAAGAATTGAATTATTTGAAGTTATATTTTTCAGTCTTTCTGATGTTCTTTTATTAAAATTACAAATTTCCACTTTTTACTTCCTTGTATGCAGTAAAGGAAGCATTATAACTGAGAAAAATTGCAGTTTTCATTTTTAAGTGGAATTATTCATTTCACTGATACATTTTTACCTGTTTCAGTGTGATCTCGGTATCTATGTAAATTTTGGCACAACTCAAAAATAACTTAGAATGTTATAATTTTGAATTTAAAACTGTTGTAACATAACATCTAGTTGTTCATTTCCATTTACATATTATCAAGTTCAGCTATGAATGACAGATTTGTTCTTAATCATTTTCACATTCTTGTACAAAGTAAATGAAGTATTGTAATCACAAACATTTTTTATTTTTATATTATATCCGTATATGTTGATGTTTTTAACACCAGTTACCAGTTGCATGAAGTGCGTTGTTCTCCCTCCCTCCTCCCTCTCAAGCAGTAATTAGTCTGAAATATGTCATTTTTTCTTTAAATATATTCAAAACTATTTAATTTATGAAGCATGGAAATTATTTGGACGTACATTTATTAGAGTTGAGAAGATAATGTAAACAGAATTGTGAAGATAGTTAATGTAAATCATATTAAGAAATTAAGTCAGCCATATAAAGTTGTCTAACCTGCAGATAGGTAGGGATGGGGACACGCTGTCAAGTGGAACCTCCTTCTCTCTTTTCAAGTCTTAACTTTGCATCATACTTAGCTGTTTGAACTATTTATTATTGTTTCTCCTGCAATGTTCTGAGTTTATTGACATTCCTCTGCATAAAACTAGATACAGTGTTGTATTTAGCATCACTTTTGGGTGGAAATATTTCTTTATTCTTATTTTTACTCAGCTGATCTGCTGCTAGTTACGTTATTCATGTTATTTTATGGTAATCATTTCTCAGAGATAACTTGATAATGAATTGAATTATTTTAAGTTGTATTTTTCAGTTTTTCTTTTACTAAAATAACACATTCCCACTTTTAGCAGATTTCCCTTAAAGGACTCTGCTATTGAGGTTGTGCTCATGACGGAATTTTTGAAATTTTTCTTCAAATGTCCATCGATCCTACATAGTAGATGACAAAAATGAGGTCCGTTCAAAACTATATATATATATATATATATGTCTGTTACCGCTCTAGCGGTTGCAATGTTGTCTGATCGTTACCAAACTCTATATTTAGTCGTTTTATGTAAAAAGAAAGATCAAGTTCGTTAACGGCTGAAATCGGACCAGTGGGAGGGGGATCGAAAATTCGAAATATCTTCGTTACTATACGTCAGATCGAAAAATTGTACATAATCAATCTTATTGCAAATTAAATTTACTATAAATATTGGTATATACATTTATTCTCTATCTTGAATATTAACCGAGATATTTGCATTTTTATTAAATCTGGGCGGCTAACGGACAGGTGACTTTCCCGCCAAAAGCTAGTTTGTCCGTTTCCTTAACTGCTCGACTCGTGAAATTTCTCTATTGTAAAACTTCACTTGGAAAATCTGCTTAGTTTACGCAGCCCCTGCGTGACGGACTTTATTTACTTTCTTGTATGCAGCAAAGGAACCATTAATTGTGAAAAATTACGGTTTTCATTTCACTGATACATTTTGGCCAGCTTCAGTGTGAAGTCTGTATGTACGTAAATTTCTAACACAACTCCAAAATAACTTAGAATGTTATATTTTATTTAAAACTGTTGTGACTTCTAGTTGTTCACTTCCCTTTTTGATCAAATTCAACTAATGGGGAGGGGGTGTTCACATTAATTTGTTTTTAGTTATTTTTACTTTATTGTACAAAGTAAAGGAAGTATTGTAATCGGAAAAAAAATCAGTTTTTATATTAGAATGTTATAATTTTGAATTTAAGACTGTTATATCATCTAGTTGTTCACTTCCCTTTTTTATTAAATTCATCTAATGGGGGGGGGGGTGTTCACATTAATTTGTACTTAATCATTTTTACTTTAATGTAAAAAGTAAACGGAGTATATTAATCTCAAAAAGTTCCAGTTTTTATATTAGAATGTTATATTTTTGTATTTAAAACTTTTATATCATCTAGTTCTTTACTTCCCTTTTTTATCAAAGTCAACTAATGGGGGGGGGGGTGTTCACATTAATTTGTTCTTAATCATTTTTACTTTATTATACAAATTTAGGGGAGTACGGTATTGTAATCGCAAAAAGTTTCGGTTTTTATATTATCTGTTTTGACTCTTCATGAATCCGTTTTGAGTTGCTTCGATGATGTCTTTAAGTATGCATTTTGTATCTCACAAACAGCCTTGGCCTTAGAATATTGAATTGCATATTTTGGATTGTTGTAACATCTAGTTGTGCACCTTCCCTTTTGAAATCAACTAAGGTGGAGGTTTAGAGGAGTTCTCCAAAAAATTTTATAGGGCTTTTTTTTATATCACTTGTAAGCATATTGTCAGAATTTATAGTCTCTAGTGGTTATAGAATTTGTGGACTTTATTAAAAGTCTATGTGTTTCATGTTCTTTACTTAAATGCATCAGCAGTAATGCAATTCTTCCTACTAAAACTGGAGTCAGCTCATGAGCCATGTGAGACATACTTTGCTTCTCTAGCCCAAGGGGAAAGAGAAAGGTTATTCTGAGGCCATGGAATGCCTCTGGTTTCAAAAGGAATGATTGTACTCCTGAACATGAAAAATTGAACTAAAGAACATGGAACATATACAGTATTAATAAATTGAATGAAGGAGAAATAGTGTTTCTATTAACCCTTTGTCTACAAGTGATATCTAAATGTTTGGTGGATCATTAGTCAATCAAGAACCTTTCATTTTTACAATGAGCGAGATTTCTTATATCACTTTCAAATGTAATCCAAACCAAACATTTTGTTTAATTTAATAGGAGTATAATCACATTTTTTTTACCTTGATTCCATTGTTTACAGCCTGCCTATCAGAATCTTCAGCAAAGGGTGAATGGAACAGTTGCGACCTTCCTAGCGACACAAACATGGCAGCAGGATTTGAACAAAACTCAGCTAAGGGAAAGTTTGAGGCGGCATGTTCAGCAGTGAGTTAATTTTATGTATCGGCATTCATATATTCCGAGTAAGTAGCAACAACAGTTATTTATTTATTTACCTTTTCAGGGGATTTCTTGAAGTAGGTGTGGATAGAATTGTCGATCAAGTTGTAAATCCAAAAATAATCCCCGTCTTCATGCCTAAGGTAGAGGATGTTGTTTATGATTGTCTAGGCATTGAGAAACCAAAGAACCTCCCTCCAACGACTATAAGTAATTTATTTTTCTTACCTCACACACTTCATAATAAATTTGAGTAACATAATTTGTCTATCTCACAAAAAAGGTAATGTTACTGTTTTTTACACTTATACTTTGTATTTCATTTCGCATTGAAATGGAAAATAAATAACTATGGCTATGTCATCAATAAATGTCAACATATATTGCATCTCTTGATTGTATTATAAATTTCATCCTAGTCAATATCAGTCCAACATTTTAAGAGGTTTCCCTGTATGTGTATGCACGTGCGTGTGTGCGTGCGGGCGTGCGTGTGTGTGTATAAAAGTGTGTGAATAGGTGCATTTTATGAGCCAGTATGTTAATGAAACATTAAAATTGATAGCTATTTCTGTAAAGAAGGATATGGATAATTTTGAGATATCTTATTTGGTTTTAATTTAGACAGCATAAAGATTTCAGATACTGCAACATAATTAAGCAAAAGGTTAAAGAAAATGTTGGCATTATAAAGAAAAAGACCAAAATAAAACATTAGGACTAGACATTTTTCAGTTTGATATCAAGTACTAATAAGCAAAGCACTTGTTTGATTATATTTCATTTAATTACAGTTAGGCAGACTGGGGCAAATATTCATATAAAATATTTTAAAATACTTTTTTTTTTTTCTATATTTCATAGAAATGTTTAACGGAATACACCATCAGCCAAAAGGTATATCGATTTTCTCTTTTTTCTAAAGCCCCAATTCTTCTTATCCAATATTGGCCTTTAACAGCCCAATCTTTAGTTTCAAAAGAAATACTTTTAACAGGAAAAATTTATTTTATGAGTTTAGATGCGATCAAACAAAAATGAGACCAATAGAGCAATCAGGCAAACACACACATCTACAAATTTGAAAGGGCCGCATTATTTGTTATCTACTATAACCAGGTTTATAAGCATTTGAAGACATTTTCTGAATGTCAATAGATGATTGCCGTTAAGGGAATTCTGTTAAAAAATAAGTTGATTTGTTCAAGAATCAGTTATAAAGCTCAACTGCTTGAGACAAGTATTTTGCATTTCTATTTTTATGTCAGATACAAAAATACTTTTTGTCTTTGAAATACTTAGTAATGGAAATTCAGTGTATTTTAGAAGACAATACTTGGAATTATAACAGAATAATTCAAATACTCTGTTCCCAGGAATGTAATTAGATAAATATTTGCACAATATAACAATGATTTTAAATTTTTTAAAACTAAAAAGGATGTATAAAGAGTATTATTGTTAATTATTTTAGATCATTCTAGTTTGGACTGATATTGACTATCAAATTATTAATTGTAAATTTTGTTATTGAATTCTTTATTTATACTTTTTTCTGCAGAATTCAACAGGCATTTCAAAAATGCTAATATTTATTTTAAAGAAATTTATTCCACCCTTACATGTATTGTAATATCTGAAATTTTTGAAGGCGTCGTTGTCAGGGTAGTCATGATTGTTAGCTGATAGACTGAGTGCATATACCATTGGGAAGGGAGGTAACCTCCTAGTTTTTTGGGTAGAATAAGCAGCAATGCTGATTTCGTCTTACTTCTATTCAATTTTGTTACATTATTTTTCACAGAATCTTTTCCATTTACTGGCGATTTAAAGAGAGGGAAGAGTCTATAAAAAGCTGAAGACTCTCAAATTCAAGTTTATATATATATATATATATATATATATATATATATATATATATATATATGTCCTTATACAAATCAAATGAAGTATAATAAATTCGTTTTTTAGATTTAAATAGAATTATCCATTTCGACCCTCTCTAAGTCATTTTGGCTAGTTTCAGCTCAATGTTTGTATGTATCTAACATAACTCTAACAAAAACTACCTTAGAATGTTGAAATTTTACATTTCAAAATAACTTTTAACATAGCGTTCCATATTCCGATATAACATCTTGCCAAAGAAGGTTACTGAACTCAAAACCCTTTATTACAACAACTAATCCTTAATGCATCTGACTACCCCTAGTGCCTCATAAAAAAAATAAAATGGAAATAATAGCCAATAAGATATTAAGATTATTTACAAAGTTGAATGTGCAGTCAAAATTTAAATTTCTATGTTCTTGTCGAAGTTACAAAATAGATAGTGAATGGGGGATCAGCTATCTGTGAAATCAAATGAATTTTGTGATTCAATTAATGTTAGAAGATTTTTAGACTATTCTTGGTAGTCTTCGTTATCTCTACAAAACATAAGAAAAGAAAATTCTATAAAATTCCAGATTTCTTATAACATTTTTTAAAAAAAAGTTCTGATGGATATTCTATAGGATATACATTCATTTTTTTTTTTCAATGCCTTAAAATTCCAGTAAAAATATTGGAGGGGTAGCATTAAAAATGAAATCAGATAACAAACCCCTTTTTCCAAAGAATTTCCAGTTATTAAGATTTTCTGACAAATATAGTTATCTAAAACATTTAAGACAATCTTGCTTCAATAAATTTAAGATTACTAATTACCTCTTAAAACATTTTCCCCTTAAAAACATAAAATAAGAAAATTCAATTTTTTGAAAGCTTTCTACTGTAATTTTAAAGTTGAAAATTCTTTCCTATGTTCTATTGAGCGTTTGATGACTACAAAACATCCTCTAATTAAATATTTCATATCATGAAATTCCTTGGCTTTTATAACTAGGTGATCCCCTCCTGTCTACTTAGTGCTACAAAAGAACGCAGTTGACTATCTTTTTGTCCAGTGTATCAAATGTGGACTTTCTTTTATTTAAAATTAATTTATTTAAACTGTATTTGATTCTTTGAAGATTTTATTTTTAAGAGATGTTTTTGTATTGTGATTTATATTGTTTTTATACTTCTTGCAGGTGCCTCGTATATAGCGACAGCTCCACCTTTACCCAAAACGAGTCCTCCTCCCATTAATAATAGTCTCATAGATTTGTTACCGAAGGACCTTGATCCCGTCTCTCCCGAGAGCGACAATCTCAGTATGACTGACGGCACTCCTACCAAAGACGAGAGGAATAACAATGAGTCGACGCCTAAATATGACCAGGAGGACAGTCAGCTCTCTGGCATTTCGGAGCTCTCCAGTCACATGGGAGACAGTTTTAGAGAAAACCCCGCAGATTCGAACACGCTCAAAAGTATTAGTTCGCCTAAGGGGGCTCAATCGGATTTCCAGTTCGATAATTTTACCAATCTCTCGGAGAAAATCAGACAGGCTGAAATGTCTCACGGCCAAGTTACCGACCCTAATTTTGATATAAAGAAAGAGGATGCCGATTCAACTACCGGCGATGCTCTGCCTATTGGAAACCAAGACTCTCTACAAAAAAGCCTAAAGCAAGAAAATAATATTGATGAAGCCAAATTAGAATCCATGTCGAACAATAGTTTAAGTACTTTTGAAGATTCTAAAAATTTTATTACAAACAAATTCGTTAGAGATGAAACATTTACTTCATTCTCTGAGGATTCTATTACTTCTACAGGTTTTACTAACAAGCCAGTAATGAATAATATACCTAAACCTTCCGAGTGTTCAGAAAATAGTAACAACTCTCACAGCAAACTGAATGTTGAACAAGATGAAAAGTCTTCCCTTGTGAAAGAACAGACTATCGAAAAGGAATCGAATGACTCTCAAACTGCTAGTGAAATTAGTACCAAAACAGATGTGAAATGTACAGAGGAAAACAAGGATTCGAGAAAAGGTGATGATAAAGACAGGAAAGAAAGGGACTCATCTGCTTCCTCCAAAATGAGTAGGAGCAGTGACAGGCATAAAAACTCAGATTCGAAACATCGTTCGAGCCATGATAAGAAAGATGAAAGGGACAAAAAGGATGAGTCTAAAGTTTACAAAGAAAAAGGCTCACAGAAGGATGAAAAGGAACGATCAAGAGATGATAAAGATAGGAGCAGGCACAAAGATGACAAATATTCTTCCAAAGACAAGTATAGAGACAAGGATAAAACTAGTGACAAAAGTAAAAGCGCTGAGAGCAGTAGTAAAAAGTATAGTAAGAGTGAATCGAAAGACAATTCAGATAAAGATAAAAAGACTGATAAAGATCATAGTGATAAAGACAAAAGTTCTAAAGACAAGTATGAAAAAGACAAGGATAAGAGTAGTAGAAGTAAGCATGATAGAGACAAAGACAGAAATGACAAAGAGAAGCGAGAGAGGGATAGATCTGAGAGGGAAAAGGAAAAGAAAGATAAAGATAAACACGAAAAAGAGAAAACAAAACTAGATAAAGATAAAGATGGACAGAATAAAGACCGAGAGAAAGAAAAAGATAAGAGCAGACATGATAAAGAAAAACACGAAAGAACAAAACACGATAAAGATACTAAGCATGACAAAGAAAGATCTAGAAATAGTGATGATCGTGACAAGAAAGAAGACCGAAAGAAAGACTCGAAAAGAAGTGAAAAGTCCAGCCATTCTTCTTCTAAAGGTGATGAAAGGGAAAACAAACCGAAAACTAGTGAAAGTAGTAGCAGCAGTCGCCACAAACAAAATGGCGAGAGAAGTAAAACTGAGGATGAAAAAAGAGATAGGAAAAGAAAAGGAGAGAGGTGTAATGATGAGATTAAATCTAAGGAAGCCCGGAGATCATCAGATCGTGATAGTAGTGGTGGAAAAGGTGGAAGTTCTCATAAGGCTAGTAGTTCGGAAAATAGATTGGCCACCACTCGTGAGACTACTGGGCATTCTGAAAAAAAGACAAAGAGCTCAAATGTGGAAGAGACAACAGACTCCCAAGAACTGTATGTTCAGCCCTCCGATGATATTGATGGTCCCTCAGGAGTCGAAAAGATAATAACGCAATTAAATTCTTCAATCAAGGAAAGTCAGAATGCTGATTCTGAGAAAGAACTTGTCGTTGATGATGTTCCGGTCAAGAAGCCTAAAATTGCAAAAAACATATTTGAAATTAGAAAGATAATGCAAGCGAGAAAAAATATAGACAGGAAATTTAAGCACGAACTAAAGAACAGAAAAGAAGGCCCTGAAGTGCCTTCAAATTGCCATGAAGCTGAAGTACCCTCGTCTCAGCCAATTAAAGATGCCAATATTCCAGAAGAGAACAAAGAAAATATAAAGGCCCATGCAATGGAAAGAAAACGGGTGCCAAAGCCACCCAAATTTCTCGGCTTTCAGCAAAATGAGATTGATAAATCGTGTAGCAATTTTATTAGGCATCGTAAGAAAATAAACTTCATAATAAATTCGAATGAGAAAAACAGTTCTCTTGAAATGGGCACAAGTGGGATGGAGTTAAGCAAAAATAGCTCTTTGGACGATAATGAAGAGTTTTTGGATAATAATTTGAACAACTTGAGACCTAAGCTCAAATCGCTTGAGAAAAGTGAAACAATGCATTCAACCGAAAGAGAAACTGCGTCCATTGAAAACATGGTAAATGGGAAGGTCGATTGTTTTGTTGTCCTTTCTAGGAATGATTGTTCAGAGGCAACATTGAAGGGGGCTAGCTATCAGTCCCCTGAAAAATCATCAAAACGTTGCTCCCCTAAGAGACTTAGAACTAATTCAAAGCAAGCTTCAGAGGAGAAAAGTGGTAGAGTTGAAGATGTTGGTAGTCCTGAGCAAGTTCTTGAGGAGCGATTGATGAAAGTAGAGCCTTCAGAAAGCGCACAACATAAAGAACAATCTGGTGGCTCAAAATTAGGGAAACCTCCGTCTCCAGCTCGAGTGTCTCCTCAGATCAAGCAACCTACAGTAAGTAAAAGATTACGTTTCAGTAAGAGAGAAAGAAATAAAAAGTTGGTAAACACATTTTTTAAGAGATAATATTTAATTTTCAAGCTCTCAAATGTTGGTAATTGAATGTTTTAGTTTTATTATTTTTTATTTATAACACAAATCATATTTTGAAAGATCTCAAAAAAAAAGAAAAAAAAAAGACTGTTATTTTCTTTGTTTAATAAATTTTTTCTCAACAGTTGTTAATTCCTTCTTAAAGAGTATTTAAATTTTTATATTAAAAATGTTTCATAGCTGCAGGTCTCTTTAATAGAATTCTGATAATTTATGTAATTAGACTTTCAGCTGTTCTAAGCATTTCTGAAGTTAATTGTTATGCATCATTGAGGTGTTATAATGAAGTATCAAATTTTAGTGGAATGCCAGGATTTTGGGGGACAGTTGTTGATTCCTTCATAAGGATTATTTAACTTTTTCTATTAGATATGTTTCATTGATTCAGGTTTAATTAATAGTTTTTCAATAATGAATGTAATTCGACTACCAGTTATTGTAACCAATTTTGAACTTAAATTACTGTTCATCAGTTGGGTATAATAATGGAATGTGGGAAATATCTACACACACTAAAACTTGGTTGAAGGGGCAGCCTTCTAAACAGCCTTATTGTATAATTAAATATTTATGCTAAATTTTAATAGTCAATGTAGGCCTATATTTGTGCATTCAGCATATAAGTTTGAAATGCTTGTGCGAGTTTAACCCTTTCCACTCCAAGGCTGTTTTTGTTTTATTCCACCAGCTCCACGCTAAAATTACATTTTTTTACTTTTAGTGTTTTTTGTGTATTTTGTAAAAAAAAACGACAGTATGGAGGGTTATTATACTTATATGCAATTATAATCGACCGATCACTACTTTCAAAACGTGTTACTTGTTGCACCATCAATCCGTGTCCGTGCCCCACAGCGAATTGATTCAGTCACAGTCTTATCCGCCAGGAAAATTCACACCATACATGACATTACAGGTCTTTGCATGAAAACAAACACGATGATACACAGAGATAAGTTGTTTACGACGCGAACAGATAACGGTGCGATAACAACTAGTTTTATTATGTAGCATCGATAAAATTTAATTGAATTATAGTATCTTACGATTCTAGAATATGTTTCATTCATTCGTGACTCAAACATTTCAGTAACAAAAATCCCTCCTGTTTTAAAATTTTCCGCAAAAAGAGGTATTATACCATGTCGAGTATCACTCGACAGTGGAGCTAGTGGAACAAAATCAGTGTCGAGTCACACTCGACATTGGAGTGGAAAGGGTTAAGGGTGTAGATACTGGCATCCACAACAGTTAACTCAACTAGACAACATGTGTAAATCAAAGATATGTTATGAAAATTCTTAATTGACAAAAATAATTTTTTTATTTCTTAATGCAGGGTAGGGTCAACTTATGTTACAAACATATTTCAAATTTTATATTGCTACAATGAGAAATGGACATACATTACTATATTTAGTATATAGTATTAGCATAAAGGCTTAGTTACAATATTTAAGCAGGAACATTTAATTTGTGTAAACCAATTTCTATCAAGTAAAATCATAAAGGTATAAAGTGTTATGAATTCTATAGCATTGGCAGTTTCGCACATCTCGTAGTCTTAATATAAAAATAACTAAAACGCAAAATGAATTGACAAATGTCGCATACCAAGAACATAACCAAACATTCACAAATATTAGTATGGAATTAAGTTTTATATGAATGTACTGTGAAACAAAACAATATAAGAATTGACTAGAGTAAGCGAGTCCTTCCTGTTAAAAGGGATTTGTTCACAATCAATGGTCTTATTAAACCTTGTGCTGCTCACATGATTGTAAATGAACACCCATCAATTGGGAGCCCCATGCTCAAAGCTATCATTCACCACTTTGCAGATGAGTTTTCTCCCCACTTTCTATTCTATATCCCAATTCTCCATCACCTTTTTTGAATTTCGTACACCCAAACTTGAATAATTCTTTTTTTTATTTTTCAATTTGAACTGTATCATTAATGAGACTAATAAAATTATTTTAGGGGACTAAAAAAAGATCAGGCCTTGTTTCACTCTTAGGGACTGCTTTAACTAGCAGATTGATTTGCCACATGCTGATGGGTAGAAGGGGAGGGGCTAGTGATGGCAGAAAACAAGAAAGTACGAATAACCTGGTTAATACACGATTTATGACAAAATGCATAGTACAACAATTGTAGAGCATCAATAGTTTAACAAGATTGCTTCTATAGCATTTTAAGATCAGGCTTATAATAACGGATATATTTTGAATTCCCCCCCCCCTCTAAACCCCTGCTATTCCAGATCCAAACAAATACGATCTTTATTGTTGACTGAAACAGTCAAGTATGGTATTGGAAAAGTAAATATTTTCAAGAAAAAAACAAAAAACCTTAATTGATGATGTCATCACAACATATTTGCATGTATCTCACAAAGTAAAAGTTCAATGAACACCATATTTGGTATTTAACTGTGGAATTAAGTGGGTTATGATATAAAAGCTTATTTTTAATATGACAAGATTAGGAGTGGGGGTTTACTAAAAGCTGAAAACTAAAAATCGTATTATCTCAGTTAATATTCATGATAAAGAAAATATAGATAGGACATTAAATTTGCAATAAGATTGGTAATAAATAATTTTTCGATCTGACGTATAATAACAGATATTTCGAATTTGCAAAATTCTCCCCCTCTAAACCCCACAAACTTGATCGTTACATAAATATTTAAATATGGAATTTGGTAACAACCAAACCAAAATTGCAACTGTTAGAGCATTAACAGACAAATAAATAATATATAGTTTTGAACGGACCTCATTTTCATGATCTCCTGGATAGGATCGATGGACATTTGAAAACATTTTTTGAAAATCATGTCATGAGTACCTCAATTTTTGATTTCCCGTACGAACTGAAAAATGATTTATGGCCAATATTATTACAAATGTGATTTCCTATAAATTTCTGTTCTATTTTCTTTTAAAATATTTAAAATTTTGTTGATATATGCTTTTTTATCTTTTCATAGTAAATGTTTCTAAGCAAGTTTATTTGTAATATTTACTAAAATAATTCATAATTTTACTTCTATCTTTTAACAAACAAACCAATTTATTAAAAGATTTTCTTCAGTAAATTGTGCCCATCAATTCTCAGTGTTATAACTTGAAAAAAAAAAACTGTTTCATTTTACAAATCAACTCCAAATGGAATTTTTCAGTTTGTACTTTCTTTGTATAGTATGTGAGAATTATATACACAAGCAATAAATGGCATTAAAAATAATTAAATATAAATCACTATAAAACGAACCATGTCTGGGGTCCTCGAATATTACAGACCTCGATAGCTCCTTTTTGTAAAGAATAACTACTATCCCTTCTCAAATTCTGTTTGAAACTTAAATTATCTTCTTACCTGTCCAGGGCAACCTTTTGTTCGAAATGATATGCCTAGAATGCTTAATTTATTGCTGATATTAATTTATTAACAGTAATATTGATTTTTATTGTCTAGTAATGAGATAGTAGTAACATGAACATGAGGTCATATGGGAAAATTATGTGTGGGATTAGACAAGCCTACAAGGTCATTCACAGAACACATCTCTCTTCTTATTCGCATATTTCAGTTCCAGATTGTATATTTTATTTCCAAATGACAACAGTTAAAATTAGGATTTATGGGTAAAAAACTTTACAGACAAAAGTATATTTAAATTTTCATTTATTACTTACCAATGAACCTTATATACAATTCTTTATTTACAAACATTGATATTGCTCTAATCTAATCTAATAACCCATCCTGATTAGCCATAGTAGCATAAAGTGGACGTAAATAATAATAAATAAAAAAATGCTCTAATATTTATAAGTGAGTATATAAAAAAAATAACAGCCTATGAAGAGCCAAGTGACTCCTAAGCGAAGGAAAGGATGGTAAAATGGTCTGTCTGATTCATTTTTTATTCTAGTCGCTACTCAATTGTCATATGATGCTGAGTGGGCTATGGAAATTCCATTGCAAGTCCAAACTCAAAGCTCGGTGATCACACAATTAAATGAATTAAATTTAGAGTACGTTCCTGGGGTTTAAACCTGGCACTTCTAGTACAGCACACTATTATTCATTAGCCCACCAATAAAAATTGGGAAATAAGGGTACATCAATAGTTTACAAATAATTTAAAATTGAGGTATAATAAAAGTGTCATAACCATTTTTAAAAGTTTTATGTATTAATTAAAATATTGATATATTGGCAGAATCATTTAGCATACAAACACGTATCTTCTTCAACTCATTTATTAATCATCTCACATTGTCTCACTTCTGAATCCTCTTCAGAATATTACACTAACATATATACCTGTACTACTGTCTGCTCGAAGGGCCAACATGTGCCCTAGATTAAATATGGGAGACACTTTAGAAAACAACAAAAAGTGCAAATTAAGGCTATATAAAAATAGATAATTTCTTTATGGAAAGTTTTAATGAGAAGATGAATAATAATAGTAAAATTAATATAATGAATGTGCATATTTTTAACCAAATTGAAAACAGAAATGATAAAACGCAAGTTAATATAGTACCAGTAAAATATTTATATTTTAAATATAGCTCATTATTAGCCAGTTAGATCAAAAAATCTGTCAAGCAGAAGCTGTGTAAACTAAGCAGATTTCCCTTGTGCTGGTATGACACCCTACTGATCTAATTATTTATTTATTAGCCATAGAAGCAAATAGTCGACATTAATAAATAATATAATATAATAATAATATTTCTTAAATCCAATAAGTAGAATTGTAGGTTTACTGAAGGCTATACAAAGAACTTGCTTAATTCGTGAGTTAGAAAAAAATCTACAGAACAACAATTGTAGAGCATCAATAGTTTAACAAGATTTATTCTATAACATTTTATGATAGAGGAATTTCGGAGGTATTTTGAATTTTTGAATCCCCTGCCTCTAAACCCTCACTGTTCCAGGTCTTATTTCAGCCAATAACAAATATGATCTTTAGTGTTGATTGAAATGGTTAAATATCGAGTATGGAATATGTCAAAGAAACATTTTCAAAACAAGAACGTAGAATCTTAATTCATATCACAACGAATTTGCATTATCTCACGTAATAAAGGTCTCTTGAAAACAATATTTAGTATTTAAGCTTACAATAAAGCTATTCATGATATAACAGCTGGTTGTTAATATGACACGAGTAGGAGTGGGGGGTTGACTGAAAGCTGAAAACTAAAAAGTGCAAATATCTTGGTTAATATTCATGTTAGAGAAAAATAAAAACATTTTTGTTCAAAGTTTAGTTGCAAGGGTGTCTAGTAAAATCTGCGGGAAAGAATGGTGTTTTTTTTTGGTGACCCTTGCCACTAAACTATAAAGAATATTAGGTCCTGAATAAGAAGGAAAGTTTGGCTGTAATTTTAGTCTAAACCAATTGAGTGTAGTGCAAAATAATCAATATTACATCAGCTGATTTGCTAGATTAAAACCACAACTTTTTCAAACCTTAACCATGGATAAATATGTCAGAAGAACATACTACCTTAATTTTTGCTTCACCAATATTTAACCAATTAATATTAAACTAAAAATAAAATTTGTTAATGAGAGTAATTGGACCAGGAGTGGGGATAAGAGGAAGAGTAATATAAAAACACATGTTTATCTATGTTGTTATGTATCAATTTGAACAAGTTTATATAACTCAATTTAGTAAAAAAGTAATGAATTACAATTGTTCTACACATTTTTAACAAACTTCAATATTAGCAGAGACAAAGTTTTAGCAGATTTCCCTTACATGAAATTGAGGTTGTATTCATGACCCAATTTTTGACAAAATTTTTAAACATCACTGTACTTCTTATATTTCAATTAATGTTTACATGTTTCTTACTATATTATTATTAATTAATGTCCACTTTTTGCAACTAAGGCTAATTGGGACGGGTTATCTACAGGTTACCACCCTTTCCTAGCCAGGGTGGGACTTTAGGATTTTATTTAATGAATTTCGTCACTAAATAATTTCCTTTGCCCAGGCGAGAATTTAACTCGCCATGTGCGATAAAGGTCAATGCTTTAACTCACATGGCTAACCTGAGCCCCTTTTTTTTCTTACTATAGGAAAAATATATAATAGTGCGACGAAATCACCAGAATGCCATTCCAGCCCATGAGAAATCTGCTTAGCTTACACAGCTCTTGGGTACAGACTTTTTAATACTCACAACACTATTCAAACTTTGTATTTTTTAAAGAAATCCAATAATAACTGAGTATTCATGAATTTATATTTTGAATTCATAGTCAAAAAAAGTTTATTGACACCCTTCGTGCTGTTTTTAAGTAATGTGATAAACCTTGGCAGACAGATAGAGCAGAATTCCATTTTTCATGCCAATTAGTCCGAGAATGTTCAGCCAGATTTAAATATTGTCCCTTCCTAACTGAAATAGAATTTTAGAAAAAAAATCTGAGGTTTTATATATACAGTGAAATTGAAAAACATTCATGTAAATTTTTGTCACTATGTAACGAGGGGAAAATAGAATTATATTGAGAATTTGAGTGAAAAGTTACTTTTTGGTATACATTCCTCAATGTCTCTATTATTGGCCTTAATGGGTTTATAGACAGTTTATGATTATTTAATACCATGCACCAGTAAATAGTGTAGCAGTATTAGTTATTTTTTTATTTCCAAACACTTTTAAATAATGTAATAAATGCAGGATATGCTATTTATTAACACCCACTAATAAAAGTTAATATTTGTTGAATAAAAATACCGTCAAACAGTAAGAAACTCCTTCATCTGGAAACAAAAATTCACTAAATGTACCGTGACACCTTGATAGTGATAGATTTAGACTTGATTTTAGATAGAAGTATTCTGCAATATAAAATTTTTGACATTTAGAATTATTTCAAGGCATTTTACAATCCGAAGGCAATACATATTATAAGAAATGGGCTGGAAAGACTATATACGCTATGCCTACTATCTCAAAGAAACTGAACATCGCATCTTATAGGATACTATTATGTTTGCATTAAATTATGGAGAACTACAGACAATTACTGTAGGTATGATGAGTAATTCTTGTGGTGTGGCCCTATGGCTATGTAGGTAGCTTAAAGTATCAGCCATTATGCTTCGTGATGTGAGAGTAAATTAGGAGTAGGTTTGGACCCCCCCCCCCCAAATGGCGAAATCATAGTTCCCAGTTCATTTTCAACATCAGCGTAGCATGCTAAGGGAGTCCAGCGTGTAAATAGGTCTGACAGTTCCTTCGGTAAGGCAAGGTTGCACTGCCTCCTGCAAAAGTGATCCGTATTTTCTCCCATCATTTTTTTTGAAACTCGTTAAGTCTACTGAACCAACTTATTCCAGGTCCTTCTTTTAGTAAACAGGGTTCATTGGTTAGTACATAAAAATTCTTTGAGTTGATTGGTGAGTACATAAGAACTCTCATCACAAATCTCTGCATCAACCTCTGGTGGCTCCAACAATACCAAACTAAAAAAAAGAAGAAGAAAACGATTTATTGGTCCAGAAACTAATTTATGAAAATGAATTAATTGTTCATAGTGTTGATAGTAATAGTGATTTAGAAATAACCTTGTAAATTATTAATTTTCCTTTGTCAACATAATAGACACTGGGAAAGAAGGAAATATGTAAGAAACTTGGTCAAAAACTTTTTTTTTTCTTTTCTCAGAAAATTCATATATTGAAGCATGAATTCCCTTGTTCCAAAGAGGAAATCATTTGAGGGAACCATTCCTGATTTGTCACTTTCCTGATTAAAGAAAGACCTAAAACAAATTAGGGATACTTCTTATAGATAAAGAACAGACCATACATTTCTTCAAAAACTATATATATTAGACACTAAACATGTTATTTAAATACCTTTTACAGTTCAAGGCTACATTTCGTGTATGGCCTGGACGTAGACTATTTCACAAGGTTCCCATATGGGAATGAGTTTGTAAGCTGTAACTTTACATTACCTTCAGTCTTGCCTCTCGACATACTATCAGCTAGAATTAAGACGAGGAGGAATTCTTCCCTAGGAAAGGTGAAAATGATAAATTTGTCAAAAGATAAAAAAAGAAAGACAAGTTTTTTATCGTTAAAATATTTATAAATTAACAAATTTCTTGTCACTACTCCCAGCTACATCTATCAGTGTCCACAATAAATAGGGTCCAAGAGTTTCTGGACTAGTCATCATCATGATCTACGCCTTGTAGTTGCAACCAGCAGCAATTTTTATATTATTATACTCACCGAAATCGATAAGATGCTTGATGTCTTCAAAATAGGATTTTCTAGGCCTTTCTCTTCCCATATTCCCAAGAATCTTACCTTCAAATATATTTGTATTCTGGACTAGTACAACTGTGTATTTCTCTGTTAGTAACTTCTAGGCGTTACAGACCTCTGGGTGAGGTCCTCTGACTTCTGACCCCCTATTCTCCACAAAACATGCCTTTGGTTATCCAGGCATCTTTCTGGGCCAACCCCTCCTTACTCGACAACAGAGTATACCATAAAACATTCTCCTGGTCTCCATATTCTCGACATGCCCTAATTAATGAAATCTGCTCTTATTAGTACAGAGATTAATGAAGTACACCATACAACTCCGTTGTTTTAGTGTTGCTTCTGATTTTCGTACTGCTCTATAATAGCTTCAAAATCTTTCTCAGGGCTCTTTCCTTCTAGACAAGTATGGATTTCAGGTTTTCCACAGCTATAGTTACATATAACTATTGCTCTTGATAATTTTGATTATTTCCACATTCAAATCTTGTATAGAGCGGAGAGCCTTTTACAGGTCATAGGATGATCTTCCTGTAAACAATTGTAACTATTATTTCAGTTCCCACACTATTACTCTCCATAAATATCCTTCCTAAGTAAATGTATGTACTACAACTAGGAAATGCGAATTTTCTTTTATAAATTTACCTTGGGCTTTAGATTGCTGGCGTTGCACCAGCAAACTTATTCTTGTTCCTGAGAAATAATCCTAACTATTGTGAGGCCTAAATAAAATTTCAATGCTCTACAAAAGATATGTGAGTATTATAGTCATGAAAAAAAAACATGGAGTTGCCAGAGATTGTTTTAGGGAGCTTTAAATATTAGTTCCATTGGTTTTTTAATTTCACTTGGTAAACATATAGTTGTGAGTTTCATTCTCACCAGGGCATTAGGGATTTATTTAGTGATGAACTCACTAAATAAACTCCTTGGTCCCTCCCACTCTAGCTAGAAAAGGGTGGTAATCTATAGATAACCCGACCCAATGAGCACTAAGTGGGCGTAGTTCCATAGTAGCATGATGAGGATGTTAATTTAATAAATCCATTGATCTGTTATACAAATTTTTGCCCATCCGAAAAAGTAATGGGAAGCTTTTCTAATGTTGCTATTCTCAAAAAGGCCAACATACCAACATTCTCTGAAATAAGTTCTTGCACATATTTCTACAACAGAAGTTCTTGTCCAATTGTTACTTCAAAAGTTCATTGCTAGATCTATTAACCACATCTGTTTAAGCAGAGTCGTATTTCACTTAAAGGAAACCAACTACTGAGATTATACTCATAATCATGATTTTTGAAAAACTCAAATATCCAAAAGTATTTGAATATTCACTTTGAATTAAATACATTTTAACATGTTTCCACACATATAATCATTACCAAACACTGCGTAATGCCTTTCATGTTAAAAGGAAGATCACTTCCTTAATGGCTGAAAGAGGAAGAAGGAGGGGGAATAAAACACTCTAAATATGCCCATTATTAAATTAAATTATTCATTAATGTCAACTTTTTGTAACTAAGGCTAATCGGAACAGGTTATCTAAAGGTTACCATCCTTTTCTAGCCAGGATGGAACTAAGGATTTTATTTAATGAATTCTGTCGCTAAATAAATTCCTATTGCCCATGTAGGAATCGAACTCGCCACTCTAGATTTATCATGTGAAATTAATGCCAACACTTTAATTCACATGACTAACCTGAGCCCCTGTCCATTATTATGAATAGGAATTGTGAAGTGAAGTAGAACCAATTTTGTTCTAAATCTAATTATCTACAACAGTTCTATACATTTATTACTATTAAATGAATCACCAAGATATTATTTTTTAGCTACCATTAAACCGCCATACTTACTCATCCCACATTAAAATACAATGAAACATTATATCTTATTTAATTCTAATTTATTTCTCTTTATGACTTATTTGGAGCATTAATATGACATATAAATTTCATCAGACCAGAAGGGGGAAAATAAAAATTTCGAAATATCTCTGTTATGAGTTGAATCATAAAATAATATGTAAGCAATCTTGTTGAAAATTTTGTTTTCTACAATTGTTGTTTTATTCATTTTTTCTCAGTCTATTACTAACCGGTATATTTGCATTTTTTAGTTTTCAATCTTTAATTAACCCCCACTTCTACTCATTCAATTTTCACCTAAAGCCTCTGTATCAATAAACACATTGTATAAGGTTTAAATTTCAAGTCATGTTTACATAGTCTACTTATTATGAAGGAAATAAAGAATAGAATGTAGAAAGACATCAACTATGTGATGGGAAATTTGCTTAGCTTACGCAGAACCTGCGTGATAGACTAGTTAGGTTCAAAGCTCTCTTGTATTCGTAATAATATTTCGAATAACACTTTCTTGTACATAATTACAATAGTTTATTAAATACTTTACTCTTCTGACCATCAGCATGAGTCCTCTTGTTGCTAAGCAAATAAATGTATTATTCTTTAGCGAACCCTATTTATTATGTTATGTTAACATTAAGTGGAAATATATACAGGATTTTCCACTAATTTCCTTAGTAACATTGGCCAGTGTATACTTTTTTATATTAAACACTATTATTTTACTCTGTTTCAGGATAGCCCAATCAAGAATGATTACAATATTGCTGCCATTGATGAAGAAGCTCTTTTAGACAATCTATTTAATACTTTAGGCATGCGTAAGTTACAAAAACTTTGTTTCAGTTTAAC
Source organism: Riptortus pedestris (assembly GCA_019009955.1). Taxonomy (NCBI): domain Eukaryota; kingdom Metazoa; phylum Arthropoda; class Insecta; order Hemiptera; family Alydidae; genus Riptortus; species Riptortus pedestris. Next base: position 138,662,544 of record CM032230.1, read on the forward strand.
TAAATATTTTTAGCATGTTTCAAATGAATAGAATAATTCCAAAATGACACATTTTCCACCCCTTGTAGTCGGCTACCTTGAGCTGGGAGTTGGGTCTGTGTACTGGTGTACTATTGAGTGAAATACGTAACTCTCGTTTTATCGTCCATTTATACAAATTTTTCAGTAAAAAGTAGGTTCATGAAATGTCCCTTTGCAGCGTTTGGCAATGGTTGAGAGAACGGTCCAACACAGAAGCCAACCTCCCTGAGCTGTCCACCAGCAAAGGGTTAAATTGATTAAGTAGATCAATATACATGAAAGGCTTAGTAACGTTATGCTATTGCCATGCATGTTTAGGAAACATCATGAAGTTCCAGGTTGCCTTATTAGGAGTAAATAAGAGTTGGTCTTCCTGTAGATAAATCTAATCATAACTAGTTTTGGTGTACCCAATGTTACATGCACCATCAGGGTATGCAGATAAAAATAAAAATTAGAACCAGGAATGGGCACAATTATTATTACAATTAAAGTGAACAAAAAAATGTCTTCTTCATATAACTAAAATAAAGAAATAAACTGATTAGTAGGTCTGCCACTTTGTAAATCTAAATATCCTTTGCCCAGCACTAATAAATCCCACTCCAAAAAGTTCTTCAAGATCATTAAGACCTATGCTTTATCATATACAGTTAACCTAACAAGGTGGGAGCACAGCCTTCCCCTAACCGAATTCAACATTTTTTTAGCAGATTTCCCTTAAGGGAAATCAACTATTGAGGTTGTACTCATGACGGAATTTTCAAAATTTTTCTTCAAATGTCCATCGATCCTACCCAGGAGATGACGAAAATGAGGTCCGTTCAAAACTGTATATATATTTGTCTGTTACCGCTCTAGCGGTCACAATTTTTGTTTGATCGTTACCAAACTCGATATTTAGTCGTTTAATGTAAAAAGAAAGATCAAGTTCGTTAACGGCTGAAATCGGACCAGTGGGAGGGGGGGTTTAGAGGGGAGGATTTTCGAAAATTCGAAATATCTCCATTACTATACGTCGGATCGAAAAATTGTACAGAATGAATCTTATTGCAAATTAAATTTACTATAAATATTGTTATATACATTTTTTCTCTATCTTGAATATTAACCGAGATATTTGCATTTGTATTCTGCGTGTGGTCACCAGTAGGCTATGTTCGGACTTTCCGCCGAGAGCTCTGGTGACCGTTTCCATAACTATTCGTCCCTCGTGAATAGGTTTAGAGGTTAGGTTAACTGTTTTTTGGGGCTAGAAATTACTGGGTTATTAGGCCCTAAATAATGTTTTAGGTTTAGAGATTTCATACTACTACAGTTGTTATTAGGCAGATTTCTCTATTGTAAAACTTCACGTGGGAAATCTGCTTAGTTTACTCAGCCCCTGCGTGACGGACTTTTTATATGTAGTACCTAATGCAAAGCAAATTATTTTAAAGCAAAAGAATGCTCTCTTCAAGTGTTCCTCCAACAAAAAAAAAGGAAAAAAAAATGTTTGCCAGCATGTAGCCTCGGTTACGAAGCAAAAGAGAACTGACATATAGTGGGTTTAATATAAACCAGACTATGTATTCGATTCTCCAATAGCCAAGCCGAGGCACAGCGATCGATAGTTTGGACAAAATAATGCTTTGTAATACGTGCATTCTTTTTGAAACACCCTGCAATTGTACAAAGTAAAAAAAAAAATATTACAAACCTAAAAAAAATTGAGTCAGTACACCCCGGAAGCTTTTTGAGCTACTCCAAGTTGAGACCATGTCTCGCCCCTTCTACCTCCCACATCATGATTCATGACACTATGGCTCCTGTCTCACTTACATCCATTCATCTATTGATGTCTTCCCAATAACTGCTACTGTCTCCCCGCTCCCAGTTCCTATATCCCCTGCTGCCTCTCTCTTAACTACCACTCTCCCCTCTCCTCTTACTCGTAACGCATCCCTCCCACTCCAAGGTTAAACTGAAAGTAGTTGCAATTTAACTTATCAGCTGGGATACAATCTCTTTCTTTCTTCTGTCTTTAGAGATTGCATTCCCATTAATACTCATTGTGGTACCTGACTCAAATCTTATGTGTCCAGTGACCAAAGACTATCAATGATATTATGTCTGTTGAATGTATATTTACAGGTACTTAGCGGATATCGGGAGGCCACTCATTTAAAGACAATTATTAAATGATATGAAAAGAAAAAAAGCATTTTGTTATTTAAAATAACACTTCTAGAATTTACTTGACTGACAAAATGTAATTATAAATTACGAGTCAGACCAAAAATGGACAATGTGAAGCAGCTGCATAAAGAAGTCGTCCCCGGCCATCGTCTGCCACATGAACTTTGCAAGGTAGCTGTCCAAGTGGTGTAATAATAAACTATCACCAAGTGGTGTTAATAAACACTAATTTGTGTTTGTAAACGATTACTCATTCCCTCATAACAGAATGACTAAGATAACCTAGTCATGTATGAATCACCACTATATAATAGCTACGCTGTTTTGAACCAGTAAATATTTCATCTGTAAATAATGGGTGACCTCCCATTAACCATTTATAAATTCTAGAAATGTTATTTTAAATAATAAAGTCATTTCCTTTATTTATATTTTAATAATCATTTTTTAATAAATGGGTGGCCTCCCGATAAGTACTGTAATCCCCCCTCCCCTTCCACCCTGAAATCGCTCAATCCAGATCTTGCAATTGACTAAAATACTTCCCCTCTTAATACTCTTGTTGGTAAAAACTTATGTTAAGAGTTGTCTTAGAATGCAATAAGCACAGGTGACCCATAATGGTTTACTTGTATCTGACAGAAAAAAAAATCTATATTTTACTCCCTGAATTAATCGGGATTCTTTTAAATATAAGTCAGCCTTCCTTAATTTTATATTATTGATTGTAAAAGTTACTATTCTTAAACATTGTTTTCTTTAAACAGGTCACACTGCTATATTCCAGGTCTAGAAAAAAATCAATGTACTCACAGAAAGAAACTTTATTCCACAAACACCAATAGTATACCATGGGAAACGTGTAGATGTGTATTTTATTTATTCTTGGAATTTAATTCTTCAACCATAAATAATTCATTTAATTATTTTTAATTTGAGATAAAAAGTGTTTGTAATTAGTAAAAGTAACCCATAAATTGACAATTATTTTCCCATTTCAATATATTGAAGCAAACACTTTGGCTTTGAGAGATAGTTTCTTTTTATAAGTTGGTAGCCGTGAACCTAGATCTAGAGAACTGGACTAAATATTCAGATGCTCCGGATTAACTCTCGGCTGGTGCAGAAAATGTTTCTGCCAAATTTAAAATAATTAAATTAGTAACGGTTACACATGTAGCTTTGAAGATATATTAAATAACTCTCGACAAATGAGGAAACTCTAATCCTCTGCCACTACTGCAATCATTTCACGAATTTTATATTATTTGTTTAAATTATTTTTTCTTTCTTCATATTATTTGTTTATATTAAATAATTTTTTGTTCCTTACAGCTATTGACGAGTATCCATCAGATGATTCCGATTATGAAACAAGAATAAAATCTACAGCTGTGGCTATTGAAGTGAAGGAAGTTCCTTCTTCTCCTGTACCTGAACCCATTCAAACTTCAGTAGCAACAGCATTGGTCCAAGATTATGTGTACAAACATCGATCTGAAATTGATCAAAATAGCCAACCGAACAACGACATTTTAAAAGGCAGAGTTGTTGGCACAGAGAGTGAAAAGTCTGTTGAAGTCTTATATTCCAATACGACTAAAAAGAAAAGTCAAGGTAATAAACTCAAAAATACTATCACTATAACTCATTTTTTTTTATCGTTATTCAAAAATATACTAATTACTATTTAAAAAATGTTTATATATATATATATATATATATATATATATATATATATATATATATTTATTAGTTTTATGCTACTATAGATAATTTTAATAAAAATAATAATTAGTTAACTTTGTTATGCTGAATTAGTTTTTAAATTTGCTTTAACTAAAATTTTGAGGAGCAACATCAAAATTTGTTGTTGTTATTATACCTCTTAAGCTTACTTAATTAAAAATTTACACTGCCTATTTGAATTGGTGAAAAACAAGTGGTGTAAATAATTTCTTTTTAAAAACTGACATTTTTCATACTACGATCTTGAGTACAATATATATTAATGCTCAATCAGCCTTAGCTCATGTTGACAGTGTTGTGCCATGCTGCAATGTTCAATTCAAGAATATGAAAGTTTGTTCCGCAGGGCTGCAAAAACTAAGCAGATTTCCTACATGCTGATTAAGAAACTTGTAATCTCATCTAACGGCATTTTAGCAGATTTCCCTTAGGGGAAATCAGCTATTGAGGTCGTACTCATGATGCGAGTTTCGAAAAATTTCTTCAAATGTCCATCGATCCTACCCAGGAGATGACGAAAATGAGGTCCGTTCAAAATTATATATATATATATATATATATATATATATATATATATATATATATTTATATATATTTGTCTGTTAACGCTCTAGCGGTCGCAATTTTTGTTTGATCTTTACCAAACTCGGAATTTAATCGTTTTATGTAAAAAGGAAGATCAAGTTCGTTAATGGCTGAAATCGGACCAGTGGGAGGGGGGGTTTAGAGGGGGGGATTTTTGAAAATTCAAAATATCTCCGTTATTATGCGTCGGATCGAAAAATTGTATAGAATAAATCTTATTGAAAATTAAATTTACTATAAATATTGTTCTATACATTTATTCTGTATCTTGAATACTAACCGAGATATTTGCATTTGTATTCTGCGTGTGGTCACCTAGGCTATGTTCGGACTTTCCGCCGAGAGCTCTGGTGGCCGAACTATTCGTCCCTCGTGAATAGGTTTAGAGGTTAGGTTAACTGTGTTTTGGGGCTAGAAACTACTGGGTTATTACGCCCTAAATAATGTTTTAGGTTTAGAGGTTTCTTACTACTACAGTTGTTATTAGGCAGATTTCTCTATTGTAAAACTTGACGTGGGAAATCTGCTTAGTTTACGCAGCCCCTGCGTGACGGACTTTTCTATATTGTCATGTAAAAAAACCATTGAGCAGAAAGGGGAGTGGGAGGGTTAATGAAGGCTGAGAACAAGAAAGTGCGAATAACTCACTTAACACATAAGTTATGAAAAAATGCACAGATCAACAAATGCAGACCATCAATATTTAGAAAAGATTGATTCTATAACAATTATTCATCCAACTAATAATAACAGAGATATTTTGAATTTTTGGATCATCCCCTCTAAACCTCCACTATTTCATTCAACAAATACGAGCTTTATTGTTGACTAAAACAGTTAAATATTGAATATTTGTAGATCAAATAAACATTATAAAAACAAGAACGTAAAATTTTAATTGATGATATTCTCACAAAACGAATTTGCAAGTATCTCGCATAAACGATAATAGACAATATATACATATAATATATAAAGATATATGTAATTTTGAACGGACCTCATTTTAGCAGATTTCCCTTAAGGGAAATCAGCTATTGAGGTCGTACTCATGACGCGAGTTTCGACAAATTTCTTCAAATGTACATCGATCCTACCCAGGAGATGACGAAAATGAGGTCCGTTCAAAATTATATATATATATATATATATATATATATATATATATATATATATATGTCTGTTACCGCTCTAGCAGTCGCAATTTTTGTTTAATCATCACCAAACTTGGTATTTAATCGTTTTATGTAAAAAGAAAGATCAAGTTCATTAACGGCTGAAATCGGACCAGTGGGAGAGGGGATTTTTGAAAATTTGAAATATCTCTGTTACTCTATATCGGGTCGAAAAATTGTATAGAAACAATCTTATTGCAAATTAAATTTACTATAAATAATGTTATATATATATATTTATTCTCTATCTTGAATATTAACCGATATATTTGCATTTTTATTAAGTGTGTGCACGGCTATTGCCGGGTTTCCAGATTATTTCGGCCGTTTCCGTAGCTGTTGGGCACTCCTAACCTTTCTCCATTCTTGCCTTCTAACCTTTTAATTTGTGAGATATATGCAAATACGTTCTGATGATGCCACCCTCCATATTCAAATGTTGCCACCCTCCATATCCAATGTTGTGTTACCGGTATGTAGATTTCTCTATTGTAAAACTTCATTTGGGAAATCTGCTTAGTTTACGCAGTCCCTGCGTGACGGACTTTTATTTGTGATGTCATTCCACACTACATTGACATAAAAAGCTATATGTGACAGTCAAGCCTTGATCCGTTCATGGGCTGTTGTGCTCAAGGTCTAAATTAAGAAAATTGAAATATTGCAACTGTTTTTATGTTATATGTGTGTGTTCTAATTCTTCCTCCTTCAATTTTTTATGTTTTGGTTTACAAATATTTAATGTATATAATGTTTTTTTTGTGCCTTCTCAGTATTGATTAGGGGGTGGAAGTCACCTTAACATGATGTCAAATGTTTTGTACTTTTTAATTGGAGTAAACATTGGATAAACACTCCTCACATAATTACATTTACATATGTGTAATATGTGTTCTCCATACTTGAGATTGTCTGTATGCATCATGTATAGCTAGTTTATTGTTTTGATCCACAAAACTAACTCATTTTTTAAACAGAAATTCCTCAATCCTTCTTAGATATTTATTATTAAGTTCCTGTTATGCCTTATGATAAAGAAATTACTTCCAGAACTATTATTATCGTAAGTAGTGATTCAAATGTCTCATTTTTTTTTCTAATATTTTTTATATAAGTTAAAAAAAATTCTAATTTAATCTCTTTTCCTCCTGACAATGATAATTTGTTTCCATCATAAAATACAATTAGCATGTTCTCTATAGAATGTTAGTACGGTATACCTTGGCCCTTCATGGGTTGCTGCATCAAAGGTTTCTTCTTTTTTATCCGTTTAAATAGGAATTTTGTGACAACAACATAGGCGAAATTGCTCATTTAAATTTAAAAAGAAAAAAATGTAACCACTAATAGATGAATAGAACAAAAACACAATCAAATATTAAATAAAAATACACAAACAGAACAATATTAAATAAAACTCAGAACACAATGAAAAAAGAATATTACCAAATACAATTAAAAGCAATAAATAGATTATAAAAGAGTATTCAAAAAATTAAATTAGTAGATAAATAAAAATACATTCCTATAATACAAATTGCAAAAAGAAAAAAATCTCTCATACATACATGCACAAAAAGATAGTATTTTAAATAATTTGAATTTTCTGCCAATCACAATCTTTACCCGCTTTTTGTCAGGCATCTCTTCCCCAGCTGATTTCAAATCCCTACCCGATCAAATGATTAGTGGTGCTCCCATACTTGCTTCAACTCTTTAGAATCTGTGTTGAATTCTTAGCTGAATTTTCCCTCAGTTCACTCCGTTTTTGTGTGTGCAAATGTTTTAGTGAGAAACTCTTGTTTCGTTTCATTATCCTACTTCGTCTTTGCTTCTAAGTGTTTATTTATCAGCAGCAATATTTATAAAAACTCCCGTTTTTCCTTTCGCTTTCATTCGGAAGTTATCACTTCACGTAAAAGATTTATTTATTTTTATTACCCTTTTGTTATCATTCCACTGCCTTCTTGAGCCTCTACAAGCCAATATTTCCTTTTATATATATAAAACATCCTTTTTTTCTTCTCTGTTCCCTGGATTACTTAGCTTTTTTTTTTTTTTTTTTAATTTTTTTTTATGTTCTATATCCCACATATGTTTTATATATACACATTTTCAAATGAGGTGGATCATTAGGATAACTATTTATAATGATGTAGATTTAAATTTTGAATTTGGTATATATTAGCTGAATTTTCTAAAAATAAACCAACCAACTTTGTCGCCAGAACTTATTGCTGATGAAATGATATTTCAAATTAAGGTTAATGCTAAGTTATCCAATTGGAATGTTCTGCTTTAAGAAAACAAAAGTGACGACTCTCCAAAAAAGAGAATATATTTCATTAGTTGCAATAGTAATGTGGATTTGTCACGGAATATCTGGAATCAGTTGGACTCGGAAGAAATCAAAGTTTTAAATGTGGTACACAAATGTAGATTTCTTTTTACCAAAGTAATGGAAAAAAAGGAGTGTGAAGCCTTATCAAGTAAATCAAGCAAGCACTCCAATTTAATCACAGATAATTTGTGAAAATAGCAATATTGAGAAAAGGAGATTTTCAAAGATATCAAAGAGGGAAATAAATAGCCACATGAAATGTGTAGCTCCTGGTGGTTTTAACTACAAAATGGCTTTCCAATTTCAATATACAATAAAAAAAGTCAAAATAAATTGTAAATATCATACCTGAAAACAGATCCCTTCTTGCTGCTATTCCAAAACATTAGAATTCTAATAACAATAGTGTTTCAAACTCAGAAATGAGCCAATTCCAGATAGATCAACAAGTACTAAAACAAATTGTCATAAAATAAAATTTAGTTAAAGTATCTTTTTTTAAGAAACATAATAAGTTATTTATAAAATACACATTTCTGTTATTAAAATGTAAAAATAAATTTCCTTTCAAAAATTAAAGATTATTTTAAGTGGGTTTTAAATCCATTTCATTTGCAAATGAGTATATATTAACCAAAAGGTTGGTCACTGAAGACAATCTAACCAATAGTAGCCAACTACTATGTAACAGACAAAGAACAATGTGATATAGGAAGACATACTTCTTTTTCTCGAACCAAAATATTTGAAGCCAGAAGAAAATAACCAGAGAACTTTTAGAAATTTGCTGCACGCATAAAGACACTGATGGAGCAGGCGGAAAACTATCAAGCATTACTGAAAACAGTTATGGTGGCTTCCTATTAAAAGTTATAGAACTTGTTTTTCTTTAGCAATAATCCCTTTTATATTAATTATCTAATTTTTCCCAAGGCACACCAAAGGAAGGATCCGAAGAGAAAATGGCACGGAGAAATCAGAGGTTAGTGCCTTCTCTGAATAAAAATAAAGAGTTACTCCCTCTACTTTTATTTGTGGAATGAGTAGATTTTTTTTTTGTTTCTATTTTAGACTATCTAGGTCATCGCAAAGGTACGAGAGTACCGATTTGTATAAACCACGACCAGTTTTACCTCAGAATTCAAAGCGTATCAGAACATCTAGAAGTGGTGAGTCCACGTCTTAATAACATTTGAGGACTTAATCCTTAAATGAAGAGCTTAGTGGAAGAGACATTCTTAGCACGGCTCAATGTCAAGTTTTGCCATTCTTCCACAAAGTCCTTCCAACACTTTACCCCTTATCACATTAATCCAACTATTAATATAATTTTTATTTATTGAATGTCCTAACTAAATGCTAATCAACACTGGTTGTTACATGAGAACAAATACATCTTCTTTTAAATATTTTGTTCAATACCTAAGATGGTTATGTGTCTGCATGAACATTTCCTTGCAAATGAACACAAAAAATATGTTTTGTAGCTAGGGATTTTTACCCTATCCTACTATCTCCTGAAAATCTTTGGACCCTTCGCAGGATTAAAAAGGGATTTCAAGGAATAAATGAGATTAATAGAAATTGTTATCTTTAAAAAGTTGGATTTGTTAGATAAAATTAGATAAGCACTGAAACATACTCTAAACAAAGATGATATTAATTGACCAATGCCTCTGTTAACCTAATTAACAGAGATATTCATGAACTAATGTTTTTTCTTGCTAGTAAACCCCTACTCACATTATTAATGGTAAAGTTTTGTAAGATGTTAGTTAATGCAAAATTTATTTTTTGAAAATAGTAACTAACATATGGACAAACTGACAGATAAACAGGCAATTTAAATTCTGTTACCATTAGCCTTAGAATGATCTAAAAGAAAACAAAAAAAGTGTATCCCTCCCAAATTTATATAGTGTTTCTAATGAAGATAGAAATAGAAATTGAGTTTTATTTACACTAACCCCTTCAATCCATCAATTATATAATTAATGAATTGTGCTCTTTGTAACATCCACATTCAAAATAAAAATAGGATAATACAAAGGATTTTGGGTAAATATGTGTGGGGACACTGAACAAAACTTGTCTTTGGTCAAGAAATGCAAATAAAGGCACTATAACTGCTAGAGTTTGAACAAAATACCAGAAAGAAAGATGTCTATAGGTCATTTCATATCAGATTAACGCATGACCCTAACAACTATAATATTGAGTAGTTTTCTGAAAAATTTGACTCCTACATAGTTTCAATATAGGCTAAGAAAAATAACACATTGTATTGAAGTATGATACTAATGCATGTTGAAAGTGTAGCTATTTGAATTTGACTAAGAAATCATAAAAATCGGCTGATATTCGATGGCTTAAATTACACCAGAAAGGAGGTGGGGAGGGTTAAAATTAAAAATCATAAATACCCTGTTATTATACGTCACCTTGAAAAATATTATACATACATAAACAATTTTTTAGTACCAACTACTGGGGGCTGCAGTACTTGGAGCATCTGCTTTCATGTGACCGTTAGCAGCTAGGATTCTCCAATTCCATACCCTAGCCTTCACAATTCCTGCATGCCCTAGTCAATGAAATCCTCCTTTTTTATTGCATAAGCTCACCATATAACTCAGTTTCTGATCCACTGCCTGTCTTTTAGCTTCAAATAATTTTCTAACGGCTCTTTCAGACTAAGAGAGCCATCCAGTTATCTTTGGTGAGTGTATATTTTTCAAAGCAATATAAATATTGGCGTATGACAGGTTTGTATATTTGCACTGTTTCATTCCTAGAAATGTGTAAAGTGGAGAGGATTGTGCAGTCAAATTCATTTTTTTACAAGTGATCGTATTTATTTTCTTCTATCTTGAATATTAATATACATTATACTTTGGTCTATAGTAATCTCCTTTTGTAAGCCATATAATTTTCACTGTATACTATTCTATTACTAAATAGTTTTGCATATTCCATATGTAAATCAACCCATCCCCCCCCCCTCCCGGGTACAATTTGGCCCATCAATCTACTGGATATAACTAATTCCTGGTCCTCCTTGGTTAATGGGGGGGGGCTGGAGTTAATCACTCACTACATAACTCTGATTTCGAATCCCTTAATCGTGCTTGGGAGCTGCTTATGATCTCAAACATCTATAATGCCAACTGACGAAGTATATATATTTGTCTATGTGAAGACTATGTATATGATAAATTAAATATAATAAGTTTATCAGAGTGTGCTAATTTGATTTGGAATGACCTTTGTAGTTCTCAATTAAATTATTTGTCATAATTAGTACTCAATTATCTATTGAAAGCACTTAACTAAATTTCTGCATAGTTTTTCTTCTTGTAATCTGTGTTCTTGTATGTGTGTAAATAATAGTGTTTTCTTCCTTTTCTGTAATTTTTTAACATTAGAATTCACTCACTAACCAAATTTGTTCTTGCCAAAAACTAATTAAAATGTGCCTTTTTTTTTTTCTTCTTCATTTCTATATTAATTAATTTGTACTTCTATTTATTTTCAGTATTGTCCGAAGAATCACAGCGGATGAAAAGAGATCAGTCTGACTCTCATGGGAAAAGAAGGGGTAGATGAGAATTATTCAACGTTGCCGTTTTTTACTATTCTTCTCACTAGTCTTTGTAATATAGTTGTAAATTCTGTAAAAACCTCTTAATGTAAACTTGTTCCCAGGACAGGGACAACTTTTTAAGTCTTTCATCATCTGTAATTTTATATTTTTATAAACTTTATGAAACAGTTTTATCAAAGTGTTTTGGTAATGCATTATTTATTTTATTATAAGTGTAAAAGTATTTATACTATAAAAGTATTTATAGTGCTCATATTACCTCATTGTACAGCTGGAGGAAGTAACAATTATTATTTTTTTTGGATAAGTAGTTCCAGAAAAATCTTTGTATTGTTAGTACAAGCTAACAATCTCTTAAATGTTAAATTCCATGATGGTATTTGCCTCATATAAAACTATTAAATCTAACATTGTTTTCATAAACTTGCTTTCTTATAAAAGATTTTGGAATTTTGGATAACTCGCTAAAGTAGAATGTATTGTTCTTATTTGAACAGTGATTTTGTACCTTAATAACTGATATCACTCAAAACTTATTTTATTTTCTACACACTTCTAAAATGAATTTTTCGATTGACTAATTGGCTAAAATGCTTCTAATTAAGATGAAAAATCAGTTGATAAGCAATCTTTATTTTTAAAAAGTACAATTCATTTTTATTTACCCGAACTTATAGAAGAATGATTCGAAGAAACTCACAAAAATAATATAAGCTTTTGCCTGGTTCTTTATTCCCTCTGCCAGGTTATCTCTCTCTAAAGGAGATCATTGGATAATAGAAACTTTAAACTATTTTAGAAGTTGTTAAAGACATTTCTTAAAAGTTTGTTGGAGAATGTTTTGTTTTGTTTTTTAAATGATTCATTAGGTTAGGAAAGAAGAATTCCCTTTAAACAATAATATTTTATTTTTCCTGCAACAATGCTAGTGAACACATTTGACAAGCAGTAAAATTGGAAAGATTTGTAAATAACTATAATAAATTTGTTTAAACATAATCGAAGAAAAGTTAAAATTTTCAGTTTAATTTTGTTAAGAGAACATAAATATAGAAACAGTATTATATGAAAGTCATAAATACTCTAAAACTCATAATTTCTCTAATTATTTGAATTTTAAAGTCAAATCTATAGTTGTAAAGCACAATAATTCTTTATTAAAGCATTCTCCAAGAAATCCTAAGTATAGTGCATTTACCTACAACAAAATGTGACCATTCTGAATTGAAGAGAACAAACATTTGTTAATGTATGTCAACATATATTGGCTCTTTCTTTATACTCTTTCCACGATCTTTAAAAATAATTCTAGTGCAGTGGCATTCCGACCACCACCAAAAATCTCTTTACATAGGCAACAATAATTAAGCCTTAATGGGATATGATAAAATAGTAGGTACTTTCTATAAAGAGGCGAGATAGGTTTCCGATTTCTGCTCTGTGCATTTCACAGAACTTGAGTGTTTTAAAAATTATAGTGAAGCTTAGTACCTACATACTAGTACCTCTGACAACGATGAAATCTCAATTTGTGTATGAGTGAAATTTAGATTAGATAAATGTTTAAACTAATAGCAATAAGTAATATGTGCATGATCTATGATTTTAAATTTTACCTGTATATATTTATTGCTTTTACATTTTTGATAATGAATTCATAATTAAATTTATTATAAATTTGTAACTGCTAGATACAAAAATGAGACAAAATAAACCTTCAATTTTTGTACTCCATTGGGCTTATTCAAGTATTTCTAAGTGTTTGTTGGTAGCTCTGGGGAGTCTAGATACTACCCTTAAAAACTATATTTAAACCTTGAGAACATAGTTTGCTTTACATGTAACTCCCCGCCAGTGAATTTTGTCTGGGGTTGTTGTGGTAATAATTTCAAAAATCAAGGTGTCTCTCCTTGCTATCCTATTTACCAGGGTGGCATCAAAATAGCCACTATCTGGATGGATTTAAAATGTATTCCCAAATATTTTACAGAATTTATTTAGCTTCCCAGCATTACAGTCCTTGAAGGACTTTAACCAAAATGTTTGGTCATTCCTTCCAGTTCCCCACCAGGCTTCTGCGATTTCATACCCCCATCTTTTGGAAGCCATCTTCTAAGTCATTAAGGCACTATTGCTCTCATTTACCTCATTTCTTACTTCCTCCTGATGTGCTATATTCTTTGGCAGCCAGATGGGTACCATTTTTTCAACAAGTCCCAACCTCTGCAATCTTTTTGATAGAAGTGAAGATGTAAGGATCACTAAAAAAAATCCATTACACTGTTGCGACTTCTGATGCACCATCTGTGCTACTCCTTGATATTTTCAAATATTTTTCTTCTGGCTATTCTTTCCCAGACCAGTACCTCTCTCCTGTTTGTATCTCATTAGTTTAGCTTTCTGAGAGGTTCTTGAATCAGAGTTTTCTGCAGCAAAGCATAAAATCATCTGGCACCTGCAGTTATTCTTGATTTATTGCCACTTCAGTGTTATATTAGCTTTATTACTTTTTCTCCCAGATATTCCTTTGGCTTATCTTACATTATAATCGGCCCTAATTCAATCTAATTTTTCCTCACTGGCTTATTCCCTGATGATTCTATCTGCAATCAATAAATTGTCGGCATACTCCTTTTTCCTTCATTCCGTCCTTCATTCATATATTGCTTTACTCAAACGGAATATATTTGTCAATAAGGAATATTCTTTTAACATCCTTTCGTCATACAAATCTGACTGTAACACAGTTTTGATTAGCATACTCATTCTGGCTAGCTAATATAAAACATTTTAGTCAACTAATGTAACTACAGTAAAGAGGGGCGATTCTATGAAAATTCTAGAGTCAACTTCTTGCTCTCTTAACTCCTCCTGAAGCCTTTATTATTGGGTAATCTCATGCAGAATGCATTGTGAACCAATGCTCGACTTTGTGACACTCTTTCTTCCACTATTCATTTCCGTGGAAATCAGGACCTCCCTGTTCATGACAACAATCACCAGGCATAGCCTCTAGATACAACTATGAAAATATGATACAAGATCTAAAGGTGTTTTAGCTAGTTCTTAACAAGAAAGCTTAATAGGTCTTGTCAAATACTAATATGATTCTCTATATAATTAATCCTCTGTGTCCTGTTCTTTGAGGAAGGAGAGAATGAAGTTGTTAAGCATATAAATATAAAATTGAATTTCTAAAATTGTTTTAATATTGTATAAAACAAAATATATCTTACCAAATTCTCAATACTCAAAGAAATAACAGAACTAAAATATTTTTTGCTCAATATTAGCTGCAATTTAAAATATATATATATATATATATATATATATATATATATATATATATATATATAAGATAGAGGGGCAGGAAAATACCAACTTTAATCATCCATATCCCCACCCATTAGGGAGTTTGAAATGGTATATTCACTTTTTTTTTAGCCACTCCAAACGTGAGAGTCCTTTGTATTATAATGTTTCATACGCAATCAAAAATTAATGAATGAAAACTTTTTGAGTAATTTGTGTAATGTTTAAACCCATTTAATAATACCCAACTTAATAATTAAAAATACAAAGCATTTGGTCTCAATGTAAATGTATAATTCTCAAGGCCTAATACAAATTTTAATCATAATGTAGTTCTTGGTGGCAAGGTTGATGACAACTTAAATTAAATTTAAAAAAATGTAGAACTGAATGCTGAATTTGAAAATATTGTCAGAATGAAGTAAGTTTCGAGCATAGACCTTCTACTGAAGTTATGGACTGAATGAAAATTTCTATTTTATACAATACTATAAATAATTTTAAGTACCAATACTTTTTGAAAATCTATTATTATTAAAAAAAAAAAAAAGATTTCATTTTATATACATTGAACAGATTATAATGCCTATTTTTATATTTAGTAGTTAGTATGTTAGTATTGTTTATAGAATTTGTTAGTTACCATTTGGAATATTTATTTTGGATTCCTTTACACCTAGTTCAGAAAAATGTTTTAATTTTTTTTTTCCTCTCTTATTTAGAATATTTATATTATATGTTCTTGCATCTTGTATATAAATGTTATGAACTGGCATTTATGAGCCAGTTAAAGAATCTTTATGTTTCTTAGTAAACATTTTTTGTTTCACTCAAAGTATAATAGAAGATTGTTTTTCCAATTTAACGTGTATTTATTATTTCCCATTTCCCTTCTGATTACGTATAAAAAAATATTTTTCCTTTTAGTAAGGACATTTTTTTGATGTGAACACCAAGTGACTTCGTTGTGCTCCTATTAAATTAAATAAACACTATGTTTTGCCGCACATCATTTAAAATCATTTCGTTTGAAAGTGATATTCGATATATCTGTTACAATGCATATTCTATAATATAAAACCACTATTTTTTAGATAAATAAAATTATCAAAGTACAAAGAAATTTGCAATTTTTATTTTCCTTCCTATGATCTTTCACTCATGTTATTACCGCTATAGGTTTAGTCACTCTGGATTTAGACCTTTGCTCCATCAGGGAGGCCTTGGCAGTGACATTTAAAAAAGAAGTAAATTGATCTATTTGATTTTTTTAAAAGAAAAAAGAGATTATGTTTATTATGTTCATCTGTGAATAAAAAGTCCATCACGCAGGGGCTGCATAAACTAAGCAGATTTCCCACGTGAATTATTACAATAGAGAAATTTCATGAGAGGGGAACAATTGCGGAACTAGGTTTTGGTGGAAACTCACGACTAGAACCGAAGTTAGCCGATCTCATCTTGTCCATTATTCGGACATACTTAATAAAAATACAAATATCTCCGTTAATATTCAAGACAGAGAATAAATGTATATAACAATATTTATAGTAAATTTAATTTGTAATAAGATTGTTTCTATACAATTATTCGATCCGACGTATAGTAACAGAGATATTTAGAATTTTCGAAAATCCTCCCCTCTAAACCCCCCCCTCCCCCTGGTCCGATTTCAGCCGTTAACGAACTTGATCTTTCTTTTTACATAAAACGATGACTAAATGTCGAGTTTGGTAAAGATTAAACGAACACTAGAGCAGTAGAAGACAAATATATATATATATATATATACTAGTGGACCCGACAGACATTGTCCTGTATGATATTTCAAGCGATTAGGATATTAAAATTCATTCAAGTTGATCCAGCCCTTTAGTTGCAGTATAGATAAATAACCTAAATATCGACTGCAGCGCCATCTGCCGGATTTGTGAATCTAAACCATCCAGGGCATCACCCAAACGAATATAAAAAAATTCATTCAAATCGATCCTATATATATATGCAGTTTTGAACGGACCTCATTTTCATCATCTCTTAGGTAGGATCGATGGACATTTAAAGAAAAATTTTGAAAATCTCATCATGAGTAACAACCTCAATAGCCTGATTTCCCTTAAGGGGAATCTGCTAACAGTAAGCATAACTATAAATTGATTACATACTGCATCAATTATGTCTTTTTTAAATGAGGATTGACTCTCTCATTATCCACTGTTTATTGGAACCTAATGGATTGATAATTGTAGAACTCTTATCTAATGTTAATTTTGATTTAATAAACTGAGAAAAAAAATGTTACCCCTAAAATAACGATGACTCCCATCGCCAAAGTTATAGATGCCAACATGAAGAAGTAGAACCCCAAAAAAGTCCGTCACGCAGGGGCTGCGTAAACTAAGCAGATTTCCCACGTGAAGTTTTACAATAGAGAAATCTGCCTAATAACAGCTGTAATAGTAAGAAACCTCTAAACCTAGGCCGCCAGAGCTCACGGCGGAAAGTCCGAACATAGCCACTGCTGCCAAGCACATGCAGAATACAAATGCAAATATCTCAGTTAATATTCAAGATACAGAATAAATGTATATAACAATATTTATAGTAAATTTAATTTTCAATAAGATTGATTCTGTAATATTTTTCGATCCGACGTATAGTAACGGAGATATTTCGAATTTTCGAAAATCCTCCCCTCTAAACCCCCCCTCCCACTGGTCCGATTTCAGCCATTAACGAACTTGATCTTTCTTTCTACATAAAACGACTAAATATCGAGTTTGGTAACGATTAAACAATAATTGCGACCGCTAGAGCGGTAACAGACAAATATATAGATATATATATATATATATATATATATATATATATATATAGATATATATATATACAGTTTTGAACGGACCTCATTTTCGTCATCTCCTGGGTAGGATCGATGGACATTTGAAGAAAAATTTCGAAAATCGCGTCATGAGTACAACCTCAATAGCTGATTTCCCTTAAGGGAAATCTGCTAAAAAGGCTGAATCAAATTGCGGAAACTTCCAAAACAGTCAAATAGAAATTTATACCCTCTAAGTACACAAGTCGTGCAATGATGACCAATTTGGAGTATTTTGCCCTAAAACAAACAAGCTCTGAGAAGAGTTACCGATAAAAAAAAGAAGTAGACGACACTAGTCAAAATGAGAGCCTGAGAATACAATCAAATGAAGACTTTATATTAAAATTTAAAATGGAAAAATGTGATGACGAACTACCCTAAGAGTATAAGCTAATTTTTGTTTCGATAACAACAACTTTCTTTTGTAATGCAAAAACTTTCTGGAATTGTAAAAAACCTCACTTATCAGTCAAGTCAGTAAATTTCACCTAATGAGGTAACTGCTTTTAACTTTGAGATCAATGCATGTTTCATAAATGAAATGAAACATAATATTCCCCTTAAGGGAAATCAGCTATTGAGGTTGTACTAATGATGTTATATTCGAAAAATTTCCTCATATGTCCATCGATCCTACCTACTAGATGACAAAAATGAGTTCCATTCAAAATTTTATATATATATATATATATATATTTATTTATCTGTTACCGCACTAGCGAATTGTTGAATAGTTTCCAAATTCGATATATAAGCGTTTTACGTAAGATCAAGTTCGTTAACGGCTGAAATCGGACAGGGGAGGGGAGGGTGTTAGAGGAGGAATATCTCAAAAATTCAAGATATCTTTGTTATTATATGCCGGATCAAAAAAGTGTATTTATTCCTTATTTCCCCGTTCGTCTTCCGATTATATAAATAGGTAAAAATATTTACCTCTCCTTTTAATAAGGACATATTTTGATGTGAACACCAAATGATTTCGTTGAGCTCCTATTAAATTAAATAAACATAATGTTTTGTCGCACATCATTTAAAATCATGCTTCTCAATATAAAGATTATAAAAACTGGCTAGTCAACTCATATTAATCATTGACCTGTTGTAATATGATCAATATACATGTGATTTTAATGGAATTGAAAATAAATTTGTATAGATGCAAGTGGGATAAGTAAAAAAAAATTGACAATACTAATTAAGCACATACATCAAAAAATTGGTCTTAATCTCACGTGGGAGTCCTAGAGTGGCGGGTTCGATTCCCGCCCTGGGCAGTAGAAATTTATTTGGTGATGGACTCATTAAATATACTCCTTGGCTAGAAAAGGATGGTAACCTGTAGATAACCCGTCCCGAATAGCCTAGTAGCATAAAGTGGACGTAAATAATAATAAACAAACAAACATCAATGAAATTAGGTAAGGAAACAATAATAGTCGTATATTGTAGGTAAAATGTATACAAAATTAACAACAATTTTGTAAAGTCTGACTAAATATTGAGTTTGGTAACGATTAAACAATTATTGCAACCGCTAGAGCGGTATTAGGCAAATATATATATAGTTTTGAACGGACCTCATTTTCGTCATCTCCAAGGCAGGATCGATGGACATTTGAAGAAAAATTTCAAAGATCACGTCATGAGTACGACCTCAATAGCTGAT
The DNA here is from genome assembly GCA_019009955.1 of Riptortus pedestris. Classification (NCBI taxonomy): domain Eukaryota; kingdom Metazoa; phylum Arthropoda; class Insecta; order Hemiptera; family Alydidae; genus Riptortus; species Riptortus pedestris. The sequence continues at coordinate 138,682,062 of CM032230.1, forward strand.
TTCACTTAAGGGAAATCTGCTAAACTGGCGGTACACTAAGGTTTCAGTCTGCCAGGAGAGTATCGAGGGATGGACCTCTAAAAATGTTGGCCATGAGTGGAGTTTTCCTTTTTCTTCCTGATCCTTTTATAGTGAATTGAAGTGTATGTGAAAAGTCCGTCACTCAGATGTTCCATAAACTAAGCGGAATTTCCACACGTTGGAATGACACACTGCTGATTTTGTTTCACTGTATATTACCTATTTACAAAAAAAAAATATAACAAAAGTCCGTCACGCAGGGGCTGCATAAACAAAGCAGATTTCCCACGTAAAATTAACAACAATTTTTAAAGTCTGGCATTAGAGAAAAGAGACCCCTCGATAAGGAACAACAATGCTTGAAACATGTTCAGGATGAAAATAAATAAGATGTTTGTATGGCTATACTTTCAAACAATATAAGAAATGGATCATCTGTATTAATTGTTCATTAATCAAATTTAATTTCATCCTATTCATTATGACTCCAAATATTCAAAATTAACAATAATTTTTAAAGTCTGGTATTAGAGAAAAGAGAACCACTCGATAAGAAGTAACAATGCTCGAAACATGTTCAGGATGAAAAGAAATAAAGATGCTTGTATGACTGCACTTTCAAACAATATAAGTGGATCATCTGTATTAATTGTTCATTAATCAAATTTAATTTCATCCTATTCATTATGACTCCAAATATTCAAAATTAACAATAATTTTTAAAGTCTGGTATTAGAGAAAAGAGAACCGCTCGATAAGAAGTAACAATGCTCGAAACGCATTCAGGATGAAAAGAAATAAAGATGCTTGTATGACTGCACTTTCAAACAATATAAGTGGATCATCTGTATTAATTGTTCATTAATCAAATTTAATTTCATCCTATTCATTATGATTCCAAATATTCAAAATTAACAACAATTTTTAAAGTCTGGTATTAGAGAAAAGAGAACCGCTCGATAAGAAGTAACAATGCTCGAAACGCGTTCTGGATGAAAATAAATAAGATGTTTTTATGGCTATACTTTCAAACAATATAAGTGGATCATCTGTATTAATTGTTCATTAATCAAATTTAATTTCATCCTATTCATTATGATTCCAAAAAGTTTGTGTATGTATTATTACGTGTATATGTATAAATACATTATATATATATATATATATATATATATATATATATATATACATATTCATGCTATTTGGAGGATTCATAATGACTGGGATGAAATTAAATCTGATTAATGAACATGATATTGGAAAGTACATTAATACAGATATAGATAATTCAATAAACAAATAATACGTCCTGTGTTATTCCCAAGGTTTTTATTATCTTAAGAACATTATATCTCAGAAAACTGTCAAAATTGCCCCAAGTAGGGAGAGGCTAATGACCTTCTTAGAGTTATATTTTAGATTCGGTAGACATTGGATTGGTGGATGAAATGAAATTATGATTCCTGTATCCCAAGATGACTTTTTAGGGTGGTGTGCAATTAATAAACTTTATCAAGTGAAATTTCATTAATGTATTCAGAATAAAAAAAAAAAGGTTTTCTATTAAATTTCAGCACTTTATATAATAGCAACTGCAAAAAAAGTACTAAATGTACTTGTTAAAAGTCATTTAAACGATATTTCAAGAACATTCTTTATATAAAAAGATTGCAGATTAGACAGCTATATGAAGGTTACATTAGGTTGATTTATTACTTACCCTTACTGAAGACGCCAATTTGTAATTTTAAAATGTTCATTTTCTTTTTTATGGTCTTCTCTTTGTTTTTTCTCTACATGGCGGGCCAAATGGTACTTTGTACCATGTATAAGCTTGGAAAAATGATGTATTTTTTTCCTCAGCTTTACACCATACGTTAAACTGTAGTCCAAAATCCTTCTATGTCTGTTTCTTCCATGTATAATCTAGAGACAATTCAGGCCATCTAGCCATTCATATATCTGCCAAAGCTGCAAAAATAAAAATCTTAAGTTCATTTAAATATAAAATATTTAAAGCTGACAGTAAAAATATGCATAGAGTTTTTTTCTTTAAGCTAAATTTTTTTTGACGAACATTTATTGAATATCATCTCCGATAATAATTATCCTGTATTTTACACCCTCCCCCACTTTGGATGAAAAACTTCATAAAATATGCAGTTTGAAAATTTTGTTTAAGTATATTGTGTTAAAAGATGTCCTCATTTAAAAGGGCAGTCTTTATCAGAAATTTCACCAAATTATTTACCAAATTCACTCCTTTTAATAAAACATATTTTTACATAAAAACCGTTTTGAGCTCAGCTGATTTTTTATTTAAGCTCCTCTAAGTCTTACTATGTGTTGAATCACATAATCTGTATTCATCTAAAACAGGAAACCATTTCTTAAGTCAAATTATAAATATTCCTTAGTTAAACAATATAATTCTCTTGGATGAATACAGAAATAATTGTCTAAAATGTAAAAGTCCACGCAGATGCTGCATAAACTCAGATTTCCCACATCTCATCTCATCAAATATTTTATATCTAAGTTAAAAATCTGATAATTAGAAGTGAGGGTTTACTAGTGTTGAATGAAACGATTAAATTTCAAATAAAGTATAAATCAATTAAATATTTTTCAGTAAAGAATTTAAAATCTGAATTCATGACGTCTTCACACAACGTATTTTCATTATCTCCATTGCATAGTAAAGGTTCGTTGAAAACAATATTTGGAATTTAAGCTTGGAATAAAGCGTTTTATGATACATGTACTTATTGTTAAGAGGAAAGACAAAAAGTGGGGGGTTACTGGAGGTTGAAAATTAAAAGATGCAAATAATATTCTAGAGAGAGAAAATGTGTATAAAATAAAAGTCCGTCACGTAGGGGCTGCGTAAACTAAGCAGATTTCCCACGTGAAGTTTTACTCTCATCCGTTATCCGCCCTGATTTCATAAAAATGCAAATATCTCGGTTAATATTCAAGATAGAGAATAAATGTATATAACAATATTTATAGTACATTTAATTTGCAATAAGATTGATTCTATACAATTTTTCGATCCGACGTATATTAATGGAAATATTTCGAATTTTAGAAAATCCGCCCCTCTAAACTCCCCCTCCCACTGGTCCGATTTCAGCCATTAACGAACTTGATCTTTCTTTTTACATAAAACGACTAAATATCGAGTTTGGTAACGATCAAACAAAATTGCGACCGCTAGAGCGGTAACAAATATATATATATATATATATATATATATATATATATATATATATATATATAAATATATATATATATATATATACAGTTTTGAACGGACCTCATTTTCGTCATCTACTAGGTAGGATCGATGGACATTTGAAGAAAAATGTCGAAAATTCCGTCATGAGTACAACCTCAATAGCTGATTTCCCTTAAGGGAAATCTGCTAAAATGTATAGATAATAAAATTTCCAATAATATTGGTTAGTAAAATATTTCAATCCAACAAACAGCAACGGAGGTACATTGAATTTTCCTACCCTCTACCCCCCCCCCTCTCCACCATTTCTCTCAGCCTTCATCTTTAGTTTTACATGATGAAACATATAAATATTGTGTTTTGTAACAATAAAACAAAAACTGCGACCACCCACGCGGTAACATGCAAGTATACATATGTGTGTGTATATAATTTTGACGGGACCTCATTTAGCTTATCTCATAGCTAAGATCGATAGAAATTTGAACACATTTTTCGCGTAATGAGTACAACCTCAATAGCTGATTTCCCTCAAGGGAAATCTGCTAAAGAGACAAAAAGCTATCTCGAGAGCATAAGAATAAACTTCTTGACTGCCCCCCCCCACCCAATACAATATTTTACAACGACACATTGTCCATGGCATTTGTTTTCTTTATTCCTGGTTTTACTCTCCAATATTTGGAAGGAGGAGGAGGAAGAAGTGATCTTTATTTAGACGTTAATATATATGTGTATGTATATGTATATGTGTGTGTGTGTGTGTGTGTGTGTGTATATATGTACGTATATGTATGTATATATGTATGTGTGTATAATATATATATGTATATATATATATATATATATATATATACGTGTGAGTGTATTTGCATGTGTGTATATATGTATATATGTATATTTAATTTACATTTGCATTAAATTATGATTTATTGAATTAAGTACTATAATTATTTAGATTAATATTAATATTATATTACAAACCAATGTATATCCTGTGAATTTGTACTTTAGAAAATATTATTAGTTATTTACACATTTTTTTAATGAGTTATATTATTTTAACAACGGTACTAACAGAAATGGGCCAGACTCTTGGCAACATGTTGTAAAACATAAGCCAATAAAAAATCTATCTATCTATCTATATCTATCTATTTGGAAGGAGGAATATGGATTTCAGTTCATTGATTTTTTTTTTCCCAATGTGACAGTTGAAATTCTCTTTGTCTTCAATGTATGAGAAGATTGGTTGGTCTAGTTGTGGAAGGCTACAGATCCAAGAATTCATTCGATGTAGCGAAGGGGCAAAATAATTGCAAAGGCATTGGACTGACAAGTACGGTTATGGTTTTAATTTATATTTTTTTTTTTTGGGCAGGAATTTTGCTATTTAAACCACTTACAGAAAAATTATTTGTAATTTTTTGCCCAATATCTACTAATTTTTTGTTGGTAGCTAGAAATAGTGGTCGCCTAACCAAAGATGAAAAAGATAAGGTTAGGAAATCATTAAAGAGCCAGTCAGAAATGGTCGTGGGTTGTGTGTTATGCTTTCCAGTAGAAACCAGTGAAATTACTTACACTTCCCTTCCTATATATTATCATTGGTGTTTTTATAATACTATGTTTTTATGCCAATACTCTTTTTAGCATGTATGTCTTACCTGCTTACATTTGTGAGTTGCGTCCATTTTATGATGTAGCCTTAAGCCAGAGGGAACAAGCAGTAAGTCGATACGTGTCACTCGCTACCTCGTTGCCATAGAGACCAGCCTTGCCAACAAGTTGGAGTTTCCAGTCCCGTGTTGAGGTATTGATGTTCCCCTCATTTCCTCCACGTCGTAGGTTACGCCACTGAGACGTCGTCTGTGGGGTAACAATAGAGGTTTCAGCCTGCTAGCAGAGTACTGAGGGATGGTACTCTAAACAGTCGGTCACGCAGGGGCTGTGTAAACTAAGCAGATTTCCCATGCGAAGGTTTACAAAGATAAATCTCAGAGTTGGGCAGCAATTAAATACTTTTGTAATTAACTACTTTTTCAACTACTAAATACTAGTTATGTAATTGCAACTACAGTTACAACAAGTCCGTCACGCAGGGGCTGCGTAAACTAAGCAGATTTCCCACGCGAAGTTTTACAATAGAGAAATTTCAAGAGAGCCGAGCAGTTAAGGAAACGGCCGAACTATCTTTTGGCGGGAAAGTCACATCCGTTAGCCGCCCAGATTTAATAAAAATGCAAATATCTCGGTTAATAATCAAGATAGAGCATAAATGTATATAACAATATTTATAGTAAATGTAATTTGCAATAAGATTGATTCTGTACAATTTTTCTATTCGACATATAGTAACGGAGATATTTCGAATTTTCGAAAATCCTCCCCTCTAAACTCCCCCTCCTACTAGTCCGATTTCAGCCGTTAACGAACTTGATCTTTCTTTTTACAAAAAATACTAAATATCGAGTTTGGTAACGATCAAACAAAAATTGCGACCGCTAGAGCGGTAACAGACAAATATATATATATATATATATATATATATATATATATATATAGTTTTGAACGGACTCCGTTTTCGTCATCTACCAGGTTGGATCGATGGACATTTGAAGAAAAATTTCGAAAATTCCGTCATGTGTACAACCTCAATAGGTGATTTCCCCTAAGGGAAATCTGCTAAAATGTAGTTGGTAACTGTAGTTGCATTTTCTTGGTTTCGCAATTACAGTAATTGTAGTTGGTATTCATAAGTCCAAAAAAAAAAAAAAATTGAAATAAAAAGTAGTTATAAAAATAGTTACAACTACTAGTTGTAATTGTTACTGTAGTTATTGAGTAATAAATACAACTACATATAGATCAGCTGTTTTTTACGTTCCAAAGAGCGAATATATTTTGATCGCCTCTATATAAATATTTACATTCGTGGTGGTGATGAATGGATCATCTGAGACGAGCCATGTTCAATTGGTGCACAGAATATGTCAGAATAACTGAAGGTGGACGCTCCTATCAGCACACTCTTCCGGGGATCGCCTGTTGACACTCTCGCGCAGGGCTCTAGCCTGTCTTCTGTTAGCAGATTTCCCTTAAGGGAAATCAGCTATTGAGGTTGTACTAATGACGGAATTTTCGAAATTTTTCTTCAAATGTCCATCGATCCTACCTAGTAGATGACGAAAATGAGGTCCGTTCAAAACTGTATATATATCTATATCTATCTATATATATATATATATATATATATATATATATATATATATATATATATTTGTCTGTTACCGCTCTAGCAGTCGCAATTTTTGTTTGATCGTTACCAAACTCGATATTTAGTCGTTTTATGTAAAAAGAAAGATCAAGTTAGTTAACGGCTGAAATCGGACCAGTTGGAGGGGCGGTTTAGAGGGGAGGATTTTCGAAATATCTCCGTTACTATACGTTGGATCGAAAAATTGTACTAAATAAATCTTATTGCAAATTACATTTACTACAAATATTGTCATATACATTTATTCTCTATCTTTAATATTAACTGAGATATTTGCAATTTTATTAAATCGACGGCTAACGGACGGGAGTGACTTTCCCGCCAAAAGCTCGTTCGGCCGTTTCCTTGATTGCTAGCCTCTTGTGAAATTTTCCCTATTGTAAACCTTCACGTGGGAAATCTGCTTAGTTTACGCAGCCTCTGCGTGACGGACTTTCTCTACTAGTCCTCGGTGACGAAAAGATTTTGAAAACAAATTACAATGACTGACAGTGAAAGTGAGGACCATAACCCCTTATTCTTTGGAGCAGAGCAATAGAGAGATTACTTTCTTTTGCCCCGATGGCAAAAGCCCTAAAATCAAATAGCCTGTCTGACAAAAAATCTGAGTTAAGAGTAATTTTAATGGCTAATTTCTTTAAATTCTATACTTTAAAAGTAATATTTAATTTCATTCGACTCGGGAAAATATAAAAAGGAATTTACATATTATTTTCGTTAGTTTTCATTTATTTGCACTAAAATTATTTTCAGTTATAATAATAATGTAGTATACAATAACCCGTATGTAATATACATAACAATATCCGTATGTAATCAGGGCCGGCTCAAGGCAAAATACTGACCCGGGCAAAGAACCGTTTTGTCGCCCCCTCCCTAAAAAAAGGGGGGTCCGGGGGCCCTCCCCCGGAAATTTGTTCAAAATAGGGTTTAGAATACTGAGTTTTGAGGCATCATAAGTGGTAGTTATCAATCAAAATATTATCATATTTTCAAGTGAAAAGATAAGATGACTGAAAAAGTATGTAGGCCATCACCTTTTTGCATACATTATAGTAGGCTATACGTAATACATTGTGTGTTTTTGAGTTAGCTTACATTAAAAAAGTTTATTAAAGAAATTTACGCAAGAGAATACAAAATATTAACTTTATAAAATCAAAAACGAAATTTTTCACTACTTGGGCTTTTGGTCACCCCCCTGGCTGCTTCGCCCCGGGCAGTCGCCCGGCCCTTAAGCCGCCCCTGTATGTAATATAATAAACTTTTGAATATAAAGGCATTGGATGTAGTTATTTCTTAACAGCCTCAACTACTTCATTCAGTGTTCCACAGTTTTTTTAAAGTAACTACTCAAAGTAACTGTGGTTGCAACTACAACTACAGTTACAATTACTAACTGTAGTTGTCTTTGGAACTACTGATTTTCTCAACTACTAACTCTAGTCGTGATATTTCAATTACAATTACTTTAGTTGAAAAATGTAGTCGCCCATTATCAATTACTAATTATATTATTAGTTGTAATTGTAACTATATTTCAACTAATTTTGTTATAACTTTGTATATATCTATATATATATATAAAATTGTAACCTCTGTCTGTACATTGATTTTTTTCGCGAAATTTCACGATAACTTTTCGTTTCACATGCCATAGACACCATAACTGCATTTTGTTTCTTTCGTGTCTGTTTGTTTATTTGTTTGTTTGTTTGTTACCTTTTCACTCATAAACGGCTGAACCGAATTTTATGAAACTTGGTATGTATATTACTACTAGCCCAACTTAGACTTTAGGCTATATTAATGTTCTCTGAGACGAACAGGAGTGGGGGTTATGAGGGAGGGCTGAAATTAAAAATAGCGATATTTTGTTTCCTATTGGTTTTTCAGCAATTATGCACATAACATAAGTTGTTTATATTGTTATTTAAAGTAACTTTTGTTATATAAACTTTTGTCGTATACCTAAGCATAAATGTATCCTGTAGATAACCCGTCCCGATTAGCCTAAGTTGCAAAAAGTGGACGTTAATAAATAAATAAATAAATAAGCATAAATGAGTTATACGTTAAAAACTACTGCGGAAGTCAACAATTTTATTTGACCCAAAAAACTCAACCAAACTAATCCAAACTCGGCATGTGAGTTAGCACTAGCGCCTTCCTTATAATAAGCTATACTAACATTTCTAGGGACGGGCAGGAGTGGGGGTTATAAGGGAGGCCTGAAATTAAAAATAGCGATATTTCGTTTCCTATTGCTTTTTTAGCAAATATGCACATAATAAAAGTTGTTTATTTTGTTATTTAAAGTAACTTTTGTTACATGCACTTTTGCCGTATACGGAAGTATAAAGGCGTTATACGCTAAAAATTATAGCGCGAGTCAACAATTTTATTTGGCACAAAAGACTCAACCGAACTAAATAAAACACTCAGTATGTGTATTAGCACTAACGCCTTCCTTATAATAAGCCATACTAACATTTCTAGGGACGGGCAGGAGTGGGGGTTATAAGGGAGGCCTGAAATTAATATTAGTGATTGCCTATTGGGGTTTCGGCAAATATGCACATAACAAAAGTTGTTTATTTTGAGAAATTTGCTCAACACTTCTTTTCAATATGAACTACCAGGTACCTCACCTGAAAAAATTAATTCAAATGTATGTCAATATTTTCTCCTTAATAATTCAAATCTATGCATAATGCACAGGAAACGGGAAATATGACAATATGCAGGACAGTGAAGTCTTACATAAAAAATTAATTTGATTATTAACAAATCCCCAGAAACGACGGGTGTTACCCCTAAACACGGGGACGGGTAAATGTCAAAATATTGTGCATAATAAAGCCTTGCCAAAAATATACCATCACCATTCAGCCTCAAATGAATTCCCGAGCAAAGCCGGGTATTTGAGCTAGTATTGTATATTGTAATTACAATTTTGCCCATCTCTGATAAATCTACATACTGGTAACAGGGGCTTAGGTTGGCCGTGCGAGTTAAGGCGTTGGTCTTAATCTCGTGTGGTAGACCTAGAGTTGCGGGTTCGATTCCCTCCCTGGGCAGTAGAAATTTATTTAGTGACGGAATCACTAAATAAACTCTTATCCCACCCTGGCTAGAAAAGGGTGGTAACCTGTGGATAACCCTTCCCGATTAGCCATAGTAGCATAATGTGGGCGTAAATAATAATGAACAAATAATACTGGTAACACTACTGTGAATGTTAAGTGAATAAATACAAACGATAATGATGAATCTTTCAGTCAATTTACAAGCTAATTGTCTCTGCAACGGAAAGATGCTGAATTCTAAAAAAGCAGAGCAGCCAACTTCGCGGCGCTGAATAGACAGATAGACCGAAAAGAAAGACAATTAATGAAATATATCTGAATATAACATATTAATTTTATTGAAAAATATTTAGTAAAACGCTAGAGCTGTAATTTGTAATGAATCAGAATCATTTTTATCTCAATCACTCAAATTTAGTAATCAAAGAACAAAAGAAGGGAGGGGGGGGTCAACAGAATGTATTTTTTTGCATCTCGTATAATAAAGCTTTGTTAAAAACAATATTTGGTATTTAACCTTGTAATGAAGTGGTTGGTGATATAACAGCTTATTATTAATAAGACACTAGCAGGAGTGGAGGTTTACTGAAAGCTGAAAACTATAAAATCCAGATATCTTGGTTAATACTTATTATACGAAAAATATGTATAGAGCAATGCTTATAGTAAATGTAATTTGCAATAAAATTGTTTCTGTACAATCTCTCGATCCGACGTATAGTAACAGAGATATTTTGAATCTTCGAAATTCCTCCACTCTTCGCTCCCCCCGCTCCCCCGGGCCCCATTTCAGCCGTTGACGAACTTGATCTTACTTTTGACATAAAACGGCTAAATATCGAACAGGGGTTGCGTAAACTATGCAGATTTCCCTAATGTTGGAATGACACACCTGACCTCATTTATCTACACATTCTCTATTCCCAAAAAGTCCGTCACGCAGGGGCTGCGTAAACTAAGCAGATTTCCCTCGTAAAGTTTAGCAATAGATAAATCTACATACTGGTAACACAACACCACCGTGAATAAATACAAACGGAAATAATAAATGTTTCATCCAATTTTAATAACCTGCCGACAGGAAGCGTTAGGTTAGAAATGTAACAAACGACGGGTCTGCCCGCTTCACACCGGAAAAAAAAAACAATTACTGAAATATATCAGCATATAACATATTAATTTTATGGAGAACTATTTACTATATCAAGTACTGTAAATAATAATGAGTCAGAATAATTGTTATCTCAATCAATCAAAATTTAGTAGTCCAAAACCTTAAGACGGGGGGGGGGAGTCTCCAGGACATATTTGCATGTATCTCGTATAATAACTTTTTAAAAATAATACAATTTTTGGCATTTAAACTTCGAATAATGTGATTTATTGTGTAGCAGAGTATTGTTTAAGTAACATGAGTAAAAGTGGTGGTTTTCTGATGGGTAAAAACTGAAAAATGCAAATTTCTCGGTTAATATTCAAGATAGTGAATTAATGTATTTAATTTTCAATAAGATTTGTTCTATACAAGTTTTCGATCCGACCTATAGTAACGGAGATATTTCGAATTTTCAAAAATCCTCCCCTCTAAACCCCCCCTCCCCCTGGCCCGATTTCAACCGTTAACGAACTTGATCTTTATTTTTACATAAAACGACTAAATATCGAGTTTGGTAACGATTAAACAATAATTGCGACCGCTAGAGCGGTAACAGACAAATATATATATATATATATATATATATATATATATATATATATATATATATATATACAGTTTTGAACGGACCTCATTTTCGTCATCTCCTGGGTAGGATCGATGAACATTTGAAGAAAAATTTCGGAAATCTCGTCATGAGTACAACCTCAATAGCCGATTTCCCTTAGGGGAAATCTGCTAAAAGTCTGTCAGGCAGGGGCTACGTTAACTAAGCAGATTTCATACGTGCGTCATGTATTTGCATTCATCTGAAAACGTAAAAGTTCGATGAGAACAATATTTCGTATTTAGGCTTCTAATAAAGTGCTTCATATTATAACAGCTTTTTGTTAATACAAAATGAGTAGGAGTTTACTGATGGCCAACAACTAAAAAAAAAAGTCCGTCACGCAGGGGCTGCGTAAACTAAGCAGATTTCCCACGTGAAGTTTTACAATAGAAAAATCTGCCTAATAACAGCTGTAGTAGTAAGTAACCTCTAAACCTATTCACGAGGGACTAATAGTTACAGAAACGGCCACCAGAGCTCTCGGCGGAAAGGCCGAACATTGCCGACCACACGCAGAATACAAATGCAAATATCTCGGTTAATATTCAAGATACAGAATAAATGTATAGAACAATATTTATAGTAAATCGAATTTGCAATAAGATTCATTCTATACAATTTTTCGATCCGATGCATAATAACGGAGATATTTCGAATTTTTGAAAATCCTCCCCTCTAAACCCCCCCTCCCACTGGTCCGATTTCAGCCATTAACGAACTTGATCTTCCTTTTTACATAAAACGATTAAATTCCGAGTTTGGTAACGATCAAACAAAAATTGCGACCGCTAGAGCGGTAACAGACAAATATATATATATATATATATATATATATATATATATATATATATATATAAATATATATATATATAGAGATATATATATACAGTTTTGAACGGACTTCATTTTCGTCACCTACTAGGTAGGATCGATGGACATTTGAAGAAAAATGTCGAAAATTCCGTCATGAGTACAACCTCAATAGCTGATTTCCCTTAAGGGAAATCTGCTAAAAGGCAAACATCTGTGTTAATTATCATTATAGTGAAGAAATGTACATAACAACAACTGTAGAACATTAAATTTGCAATAAGTAATAGTTTTTAATGGGCATAAGACAGAAAGTAAATAGTTCTTAAATAAATTAATGAATAAAAAACAAAAGCAATTATTAGAATGATATTGGTCCTACTTTATTCTAATAAATTATAATGGAATAAAAACTCAAGTAAACTGGAAGTGGTACAAGTTCTTTCTGATGACAACTAGTCAATAAATCTAATGAATAATAAATTCGGGGGAAAGATATCAATTAGATTGGCAGAATTTAACACAGAATATTTGAACAGTGTTTTAGCAGATTTCCCTTAAGGGAAATCAGCTATTGAGGTCGTACTCATGACGGAATTTTCGAAAAATTTCTTCAAATGTCCATCGATCCTACCCAGGAGATGACGAAAATGAGGTCCGTTCAAAACTATATATATATATCTATATATATATATCTATATATATATATATATATAGACATATATATATATATATATATAGACATATATATATATATATTTGTCTGTTAACACTCTAGCGGTCGCAATTTTTGTTTAATCGTCACCAAACTCGGTATTTAATCGTTTTATGTAAAAAGGAAGATCAAGTTCGTTAACGGCTGAAATCGGACCAGTGGGAGGGGGGGTTTAGAGGGGGGGATTTTCAAAAATTCGAAATATCTCCGTTATTATGCATCGGATCGAAAAATTGTATAGAATCAATCTTATTAGAAATTAAATTTACTATAAATATTGTTATATGCATTTATTCTGTATCTTGAATATAAACCGAGATATTTGCATTTGTATTCTGCGTGATACTGGTCACCAGTAAGCTATGTTCGAACTTTCCGGCGAGAGCTCTGGCGGCCGTTTCTATAACTTCGCCCCTCGTGAATAGGTTTAGAGGTTAGGTCAACTGTTTTTTGGGGCTAGAAACTACTGGGTTGTTACGCCCTAAATAATGTTTTAGGTTTAGAGGTTTCTTACTACTACAGTTGTTATTAGGCAGATTTCCCTATTGTAAAACTTCACGTGGGAAATCTGCTTAGTTTACGCAGCCCCTGCGTGACGGACTTTTTATATTTAGAATATGGCTGTGTTAACGTTTGCACTGACGATAGATTTATCGAGCAATTTTATGGCATGATTATTAAATTACAACGCAAGTGGCCTGCTCGTCTTTAGAACAATTTGCAATTTGAGCTTAATCAGAAAGCATTCTTCGGCAAAAAAAAAGCTCTGGGGCAACCAAAAAGTCCGTCACGCAGGGGCTCCGTAAACTAAGCAGATTTCCCACGAGAAGTTTTACAATAGAGAAATCTGCCTAATAACAACTGTAGTAGTAAGAAACCTCTAAACCTAAAACATTATTTAGGGCGTAATAACCCAGTAGTTTCTAGCCCCAAAAAACAGTTAACCTAACCTCTAAACCTATTCACGAGATACGTATAGTTATAGAAACGGCCGCCAGAGCTCTCGGCAGAAAGTCCGAATATAGCCTACTGGTGACCACACGCAGAATACAAATGCAAATATCTCGGTTAATATTCAAGATACAGACTAAATGTATAGAACAATATTTATAGTAAATTTAATTTGCAATAAGATTTATTCTATACAATTTTTCGATCCGACGCATAATAACGGAGATATTTTGAATTTTCAAAAATCCCGTTCGTTAATGGCAGATATCGGACCAGGAAGAGGGGGGTTTAGAGAGGGTTTTTATTTTTTTTTTTGAAAATTCGAAATATCTCCGTTATTATGCCTCGGATCAAAAAATTGTATAGATTCAATCTTATTGGAAATTAAATTTACTATAAATATTGTACTATACATTTATTCTGGATCTTGAATATTAACCAAGATATTTGCATTTGTATTGTGTATGTGGTCGCCAGAAGTCGGCTATATTCGGGACTTTCCACCGAAAGCTAGTTCGCCCGTTTTCGTAACTTTTCGCCCCTCGTGAATTGGCTTAGAGATTCGTTACTACTACTGTTATTAGTAGGCAGATTTCTTTATTGTAAAACTTCACGTGAGAAATCTGCTTAGTTTACGCAGCCTCTGCGTGACGGATTTTTTTTTTTTAGCTTAGACCTCCATTTTATGTATTTTCTCTTAAGATTTAAAAAGAGAACTGTTCTTCATATTGCAGAGACAATTAGATTCACCAATAATTATCATCTTTACCTTTGGTTGATATGTAGGTGAATAATAGCAACTTTATAAGTAATTCACCCAAGGAAAACACGGATTCTGTAAGAAGAAGCAAAGTCGATTTAAAAAATGTGTATTTCACACCAACATAGATCGTACAAAAGTTTTGGAACATACAATAAAATTGGATTTCATTAATTTATATAGAAATAAATCAGACAAAAGATTTACAAGCAAGAGATGAAAATTTCTTCTTAAACGATTTGGTTTGCAATTCCTCAGTGACTACCTTGTTGAAAGTTGGCAGATCGTGTGAGAAATAGCTGTTCTTGGCAAATTCAACTAGAGCGCTTATAAAAGCGTTGAGAAGAGTTTTGGGTTCAATGTCGGTTACGTAGTCTCCGAGCTGTTTGAACTCTGCACTCTCCAAGACTCCTGAGCAGTGGCCGTCGTGGCGTCTTGTCACGTGACCTTTGAGCAGAGCAACGTTCTTCTTGGCCCATATGGCCACCTTTCCTGAGCCGCGGAGTTCGAAGAACTTGTAGCTGAAGTCGAAGCCAACGAGGAACTTCTCCAGGCCGAGATTCAGCTCGAAATGATAGACGGTCTGGTCGCGTTTGGTCGATATGTTGAGAACCTGATCCTTGCCCAAGACGGTCAGGGTTGACAAGTCTCCGAAAATGGCGTTGGTGATGTTACCCCTGCTGATCCCGTGGTCGTATGAGAGGTCTCTGACCGGGATGGCCTGCAGGTGGTTCTTCTCGATGTATTTCCTCGCGTTGCTGACGATCTTCTTGACGTGGGCCAGGGTGTCGTCTTTGTTCTCTTCCTGGAGAAGCAGACCTTCTGCCAGCGAGGCCACCAGAACAGCGAGGAAGCAGACGTACACAGCTTGCATCTTGCCTGTCGAATGGTTTATCCATGCTAAATCCAACATTTAAATAATACCTTCTTATCAGTTAATCAATCTCATATCTCTACCACGTGCTGGGCGTTTGGCTCTCATTCACAAGAAGTGCTTAATATGTCTCAAGGATTAACTCTCAAAAACATACTTATAATATAAATGCTGTATCGTTCAGAGGATGTTACCACTTGTTATCAAATATATTTCTAATTCTTGTGAGTCATTTGAACAAATCCCTTCGTCGAATCTGCTGTACGTTGGAGTTTCCATGTACCCTTTAAACTAGGACAGACCAAGCTCTGGTGAAATTATTCGAATTCAGGGACAGAGTTGGCGGATTTCTAGCAATTTCTCTTCAGCTAAAAAAAAATCAGCTATTGAGGTTGTACTCATGGCGCAATTTTCAAAAAAAAAATTCTAAAAATATCCATCCTACCTAGTAGATGACGAAAATGATGTCCGTTCAAAATTATATAAATAGAAAATTGTAACCTCTGTCTGTACATTGATTTTTTTTGTAGAAATTTCACGATAAATTTTCGTTTCACATGTCATAGACACCATAACTGCATTTTGTTTCTTTCGTGTATGTTTGTTTGTTACCTTTTCACGCATAAACGGTTGAACCGAATTTTATGAAACTTGGTATGCATATTACTACTAATCAAACTTAGACTTTAGGCTATGTTAATATTCTTTGAGACGAACAAGAGTGGGGGTTATAAGGGAAGGCTGAAATTAGAAATAGCAATATTTCGTTTCCTAATGCATTTTCGGCAATTATGCACATAACTAAAGTTGTTTATTTTGTTATTTGGAGTAACTTTTGTTATACACACTTTTGTCGTATACCTAAGTATAAATGAGTTATACGTTAAAAACTACTGCGGAAGTGAACAATTTTATTTGGCACAAAAATCTCAACCGAACTAAACCAAACTCGATATGTGAATTAGCACTAACGCTTTCCTTATAATAAGTCACACTAACATTTCTAGGGATGGGCAGGAGTGGGGGTTATAAGGGAGGCCTGTATTAAAAATAGTGATATTTCGTTTCCTATTGGGGTTTCGGCAAATATGCACATAACAAAAGTTGTTTATTTCGTTATTTAGAGAAATTTGCTCAACAATTCTTTTCAATATGAACTACCGGGTACCTCACCTGGAAAAATTAAATCAAATTATGATATATTATTATAATATTTTGTCCTTAATAATTTAAATCTATGCATAATGCTCAGGAACCGGGAAATATGACAATATGGAGGACAGTGAACTCTTACATAAAAAATTAATTTTATTATTAACAAATCCACAGAAACGATGGGTATTAACCCTAAACACTGGGAAGGGTAAATGTCAAAATATTGTGCAAAGTAAAGCCTTGCCAAAGAAATACCATCACCTTCCAGCGTCAAATGCATTCCCGGGTGAAGCCAGGTATCTGAGCTAGTATATCTATATATATATATATATATATATATATATATATATATATATATATATATAATGTCTGTTGCCGGTTGCAATTTTGTCTTATCGGTACCAAACTAGATCTATAATCATTTCATACAAAAAGAAAGATCAAGTTCATTAACGGCTAAAACCAGTGGGAGGGAGGGGTTTAGACGGAGAGGATATTGAAAATTCGAAATATCTCTGTCATTTTGAAACATTATATAGTATCTATCTTACTTCAAATCTAATTTTCTATAAATGTTTGTATGTACATTCATTCTCTAACTTTAACATCAACTGAGATATTTGCATTTTTTTAGTTCCCAACCTCAGTAAACCGCCACTCCTACTCATATAACACATACAACAACCTGTTATGCAATGAAACACTTTATTTGAAACTTGGTGTACCTATTACTGTTCTCATTGAAATTTTGCTTTTTAAGATTAATGCAAATAAGTGGCGCATGTGGGAAATCTGCTTAGTTAATGTAGCCCCTGCGTGACGGGCATTTTTAAATATGCCAAGTTCAAGTCACAAGATACAAATCATTTAGGTTTTGACGAAAGCATACAAATTTCCACACTCGCTTGGTAATGGGTCTGAAACTGAACCACTTGTAATGACCTACAAGTGACGAATAATTTTACTTCGGGTTATCCCAATTGTGAAGAATGTATCCTCGTGCCTGGATCTTTTTCTACACATTTTCTCAGAGTCTCCGAATGGTGAGATCTGGAGGAGTCCATTGGGGTATTTGAATTCAAGAGAAACATTTCATTCCATTTAAACCAAGTGTGGCCAGCGCTAAAAGGCTCTGGTTCTGTTCCTCACTTCGTGGGACTGCATTAGTAATTTGAATCCTTTATTTAAAATAACCTGTTGGAATGCGAATTTTCAGGGCTAACTCCTGATAATTATCCGACTCCGTAGTGAAAAGAAAACTTGAAATTTAAGGCGAATATAGATGTTTAACGCTATAATAGCATAATGTGAAAACCCAATTAGGACTGAGGTTTTAGAGAAGGTGAAAACCGAAGAAAATTCAAACATGAGTTAGAGAACATGTATTGTAGCATAGAATTTCGAAAAACAATAATTCGGAAATCGCGTCATGACTACAACTTCAGTTTCGTTCGAGGGAAATTCGTTGAAATCCAGATTTCAAAAAGTCCGTCACGCAGGGGCTGCGTAAATTAAGCAGATTTCCCTCATGAAGTGTTACAATTGAGAAATTTCACGAGAGCCGAACACTTGCGTATTTGCATCTATCTCAAATCGTAATTGTTGAATGTAAATAATATTTGGTATATAGACGTCAAATAAAGTGCTTCATAGCATAGTAGCATATTTTTAATATGAGATGAGTAGGAGTGGGGTTTACTGATAGCCGAAAACTATCAAATGCAAATATCTTGGTTAATAATGAAGATAGTGAAAAAAACGTACATAACAACATTTATAGAACATTACATTTACAATAACATTGGTTATATACTATGTTTCGATCCGACGCATAATAACGGAGATATTTAGAATTTTCAATATTCTCCTCCTCTAAATTCCCTCCTGGTCCGATTTCAGGCATTAACGAACTTGATGTTTCTTTTTGTATAAAACGATTATATATCAAGTTTGAAAACGATGAAGACAAAAATTGCGACCGCTAGAGCGGTAACAGACATATATATATATATATATATATATATATATATACACTTTTGAACAAACCTCATTTTCGTCATCTCCTGGATAGATCCGATGGACCTTTGAAGAAAAATTTCGTAAATCGCATCATGAATAAGACCTCAATAGCTGATTTTCCTTATGGGCAATAAAGTCTATTGAAGGTACATATCATTTAATATAAAATAGCGCTTTATATTGAAAACTAACGCGTCTGTATTGCGTTCACATAAAGAAGCAACACCAAAAAGCAATTTTTATTTCTTTTTAGTTTTGGACAGATAGTAAATATTAATTACTTCATTAATTTGGACCGTTTTAACAGAATTCCCTTAAGGGGCGAGGTAGTTATATATATTTGAAAGTTAATATGTTATATTGAGATATATCAGTAATTATTTTTCTTTCCGGTGTAGAACATGTCAATCTATCTGATCAGCACTGAGTGGTTGGCAGACCTATTTGTTTATAATTCAGAAGCCGTTTCCTGTGGGAGCTTATTTAAATTAACTGAAAGATTTCTCATTACCGTTTGTATTTACTCACAGTGGTGTTGTGTTAGCAGTATGCGGATTTCTCTATTGTATAACTTCACATGGGGAATCTGCTTAGTTTACGCAGCCCCTGCATGTTGAACTTTTGTTAATATTGCATGAGTAGGCCACATGTTACTCAAGGGTGAAAACTGAAACCTAAAATCTTTGTAATTATTCATCATAGAGAAAGTATGTATATTACAACGTGTATAGGCAATAATATTTGCTATAAGATACTAAATTATAATTAAATTATTTATTAACGTCCACTTTTGGCAAAGAAGGCTAATTTGGATGGGCTGTCAACAGGTTACCACCCTTTCCTAGCCAGGGTGGGACTAAGGATTTTATTTAATGAATTCCGTTAAAAATAAATTCCTATAGGCCAGGCGGGAATCGAACTCGACACTCTAAGTTTACCATGTGAGATTATGGTCAACGCTTTAACTCACATGGCTAACCTGAGCCCCGATATACTCTAAGGGATTAGTTCTTTTATGGATGCAATCCAAATATTATTACTATTCTATTATTATCGTCTCTCCCATGAGTAATGATCCAATATCTACGTACTTATTTATTCAAATTATCTATTTAGTATCAAGTGGCAAATCAAAATCTCTGATAAAAGGTAAACAACAATACTTTCTCATGTAGATAATAGTTGTTCGTTACGAATGAAATATTCTTAAGTGCATTGTATACAAATACATAATGCTCTTGATAACCAAGACAGTTTTGAAACGTTTTGTTTCTTTTTTCAGTACATTTTAGTAAGTTGTGAAAAATGCCAGTCACGCTTGTGCTACGAAAATTAGCAGATTACCCCCGTGCTGGAATGATACGTCATATGAATTTTATTACCAATTTATTCCTTAATTAGACTTGATGATAAAACTTAAAATTTTGGTTGACCTGTTTATAAGCTGGTGTGTATTAGAGGCAAAAACGCTAAAGTACTCATTTAATAGTCTAGTTAAAGAACATTAACAGGACAATAATTTTAGAACAATACTTTACTTTTTACACAAGGATGCTCATAATAAGAGAAAACTGAGTCACGCAGGGGCTGCGCTAACTAAGCAGATTCCCTACGGGAAGGTTTACAACAGATAAACCTACAATGTTAATGGAATAAATATAACGGTAATAAGAAATCATTCAGCCAATTTACAAGTTAACAATATCTTCAACAGAAAGTGTCTGAATTGTAAACCAACTTTGCAGCGCTGAATAGAGAGAATTATTCTAGAACGGAAAGATGAACAATTAATGAAATATATCTGAATATAACTTATTTATTTTATTGAAAACTATTTACTACAGCTAGTGTAGTAATTTGAAATGAATCAGAATAATTTCTGTCTCATTCACTCAGATTTTAGTAATCCAAGAACAAAAGAAGGGGGGGGGGCAATAGAACGTATGTAACGTATGAAAACAATATTTGGTATTTAACCTTATAATGAAGTGGTTCATGATATAACAGATTATTATTAACGACACTAGTAGAAGTGGGGGGGGGGGAGTTTACTGAAAGCGGAAAACTATAAAATCCAAATATCTTTTCGAATTTTCGAAATTCCTTCCCTCTAACCCCCTCCTCCCTTCCCCCTCGCCGTTAACGAACTTGATCTTTCTTTTTATATAAAATGGCTAAAGATCGACTTTGGTAACAATATGGCATTTGGTAACAAACAAATATGTGTCTATATATATATATATATATATATATATATATATATATATATATATATATATATACTCTTTTAGTACTTGAGTACCGAAAAAAACGCTTAGAACAACAATTATTGAGTATCAGTATTTGAACAAGATTGGTTATATAATACCTTTTGATCCGACTCATCATAACTTAGAATTTTGAATTTTCGAATTCCCCCCTCTATAAACCCCCGTAATTCCTTGTCCGATTACAGCCAGTAACAAATATTATTATTATTATTATTTATTAACGTCCACTTTTTGCAACTTAGGCTAATCGGGACGGGTTATCTACAGGATACCACCCTTTTCTAGCCAGGGTGGGATTTTAGGATGTTATTTAATGAATTTCGTCACTAAATAATTTTCTTTGCCCAGGCAAGAATCGAACTCGCCACTCTAGTAACAAATATGAACATTAGTGTTCAATGAAGTGCTTAAATATCGAGTATGGTATAAATCTAATAAACATTTTCGTGACAAGAACATAAAACCGTAATTTTTGATGCCAGTTTAGCATAAAGAGGTTCATGCTACAACAGCTTATTATTATTCTGACATGAGTGGGGATTAACTGAAGGCTAAAAACTAAAATATGAAAATATCTCGGTTAATGTTCATATAGACAGAAAATAGGTATATAACAACATTTATAGTGAATTAAATTTACAATAAGATAGGTTCTATAGAATTTTTAGATCCAACGTATAAAAACGGAGATATTTTTAACTTTCCAAATTCCCCCTTTAAACTCCTCCCCCCCCCACAGTTCGATTTTAGCCGTTAACGCTTGGTATTTCTTTTTTCATGAAATGCTTATATATCGAGTTTCATAACGATAAAAAAAAAAATTCGACCGCTAGAGTGTTACCAGAAATATACATATGTATATATAGCTTTAAACGGACCTAATTTTCGATCTCATTTGTATGATTGTTGGACGGACATTTGGAGATATTTTCGAAAATCGCGTCATGAGCACAATCTAGCAGATTTATCTTAAAGAAAATCTGCTAATAAATCAATTTTTGTATAGAAAATTAAATTTACAATAATGTTGGTTCTTTACAGTTTTTAAATCCAACGTATAATAACGGACATTTTTCAAATTTTCGAGAATCTCCCCCTCATCCTCCCATTGAGAGAGAGAGAGAGAGAGAGGGAGAGGGAGAGGGAGAGGGAGAGGGAGAGAGAGAGAGAGAGAGAGAGAGAGGGAGAGAGAGAGAGAGTGAGAGAGAGAGAGAGAGAGAGAGAGAGAGAGAGAGAGAGAGAGAGAGAGAGAGAGAGAGAGAGAGAGAGAGAGAGAGAGAGAGAGAGGGAGAGTGAGAGAGAGAGAGAGAGAGAGAGAGAGAGAGAGAGAGAGAGAGAGAGAGAGAGAGAGAGAGAGAGAGAGAGAGAGAGAGAGAGAGAGAGAGAGAGAGAGAGAGAGAGAGAGAATTTTTTTTTGAAAATCGCGTTTTGAGTTGAACCTTGAAAACATATTTACTGTAAGGGAAAAGCGCTAAAATATACTTTGTACCATGAATCCTCTTATTTCAAACTTAAATACGCCTATCTTATCCAATATGACTTGCAGCTAAAATGTTATATAATCAAGGCTTGTAAATATTGTTGTTATATAAGGATGTTCTACAATTGTTGTTCTATATAGACTATCTCTAACTGGAATATTAATCCGGACATTGTTTTTTAGTTTTAAACCTTTACTACTTCCAACTCTATAAATACGGGTTTAGCAGATTTCCATTTGGGGAATCAGGTTGTACTCATGACGCGGTTTTCAAAAAATATTTTCAAAAGTCAATCGCTTCTAACATAGGTAAAACGAAAAATCTGCTAAAAGGTCCATTCAACACTATGTGTGTTAATGTGTGTCCGTTAACGCTCTAATGGCTACAATTTTCGTTTAATTGTTGTCAAACTCGATATTTAACCATTTTATGAAAACAAAATTAAATACCAAGTTCGTAAATAGCTGAAATCCCACTAGGACGAGTCGGATCGAAAAAAGTATAGAACCAGTCTTATGGCGAATGTAATGTTATATAAATAATGTTACATACATTTATTCTCAATCTGCAATTCTAACCAAAATGTTTGTATTTTTCTGTTGCAGCCATCTGTAAACCCCCATTCGTAGTCATGTCAGAATAGCAATTCGCTGTTATATCCTTTTTAATCTAAATAACTCGCTTAGTATTTAACGAGAGTTAAATACTAAAAGTTACTTTAGTTATGAAAAAGTTACTTTCATTACGTTAAAGTTACGAAAAAGTGTATAAAGAAACAGTAATAAAGTATCTAGCTGTAAATTTACTATTTATTTACTAACTGTAAATATTGTTATATATTTATTCTCTATCTTTAGTATTAACCGAGATATTTCATTTTTTTTAGTTTTCGGCCGTCAGGAAAGTCACACTCCTATACCTTTTACACAATAAGGTGTTAAATTATGAGCCACTTTATCTGAATACCAAATAATGTTCTCCTTAACATTTCAGATTTAAGTTAAATTCAAATACGCTGTCAAATAGTGCTGTAATGTGTAATGAACCAGAATCAGTTTAATTTCAATCACTCAAATTTTAGTAATCCAAAAACAAAAGAAGGGAGGGGGGGTTTCAATAGAACGTACTTGCATATATCTCACAAAATAAAAGTTCAATGAATACAATATTTGGTATTTAGTCTTCGAATAATGTGGTTTATTATATAAGAGAGTATTGTTCATGTGTCACTAGTAGAAGTGGGGGTTTACTGAAGGCTAAAAACTGAAAAATGCTAAATATCTCGGTTAATATTCAAGATAGAGAATAAATGTATATAACACTATTTATAGTACATTTAATTTTTACTCTCTACTCATTTTCGATCCGACTTATAGTAACGGAGATATTTCGAATTTTCAAAATTCTTCAGCTCTAAACCCCATTCCCTCTAGTCCGATTTCAGCCTTTAACGAACTTGATCTTTCTTCTTACATAAAACGACTAAATATTTGGTAACGATTAAACAAAAATTGCGACCGCTAGAGCGGTAACAGAATATATATATATATATATATATATATATATATATATATATATATATATATAGTTTTGAACAGACCTCATTTTCGTCATCTACTAGGAAGGATCGATGGACATTTGAAGAATAATTTCAAAAATTCCGTCATGGGTACGACCTCAATAGCTGATTTCCCTTAGTAGAAATCTGCTAATTCTGAAAAATGGAGAAAATAGTGCTCAAAACCTATTTTAAGTTACTGTAGCCTTTAAACGCTTTAAAAGTAATATAATTTTTGTTGTCTGCTAATAACCCTAAATAATAATTTTAAAAAACGCTTAAAGTGTCTACATTTTTTTGAGGGAAATCAGCTATTGAGGTTGTAATCATGACGAGATTTTCATATAGTTATCTTAAATTCCTGCGTTAATATGACTCGAATGAAAAAATGTTGTAGAACTAATCTTCTTAAACTATCGTTCAGTAATTGCTGTTCCGCATATTTTTTCGTAGCTCAAATATTAAGCGATTTCGTACTTTATTGTTTTCCGCCTTCAGTAAACCCTCACTTCTTCTCATCGGATATAAAAATAGAAATTACATGGTGATTAGATTTCTGCCATTTACGGACTTCAGTTTTGCATTAAACGGTTATGTATCGTGTTTGGTTACAATACGACAAAAATTATGACCTCTAGAGCGGTAACAGAAGGCACGAGAATTTGGGACACCCTGTGTGTATGTGTATGTGTGTATATATATATATATATATATATATATATATATATATATATATATATATAGAGGGTGTCCCAAATTGCCGTGCCACCCCCTTAAAATCTCCAATTATTGAATAACCCTTCCAATCTATATTCGACCTCCTAAATTTCTCCAGTACTTCTCCAGCGACTTCAACGTTGGAATTTCCAATGGAATGCCCTACTTTTTAAGGCGGATTCTTGTAGAAAATCAAATACTAAAACGAGTTTATATCGGTGAAATGGTTACTGTTTACGTGAATGTATGCAGGTAGAAAAATGTATTCCTTTTATAAATAACTGCGTAATTAGTTTTAAGTGAATTAATTCAAAAACTTTTTTTGCTATGTTGATGTTTTTAAAAGTAAACCTTTTTTGGATTCATTCAGGTGTACTTTTGCGTTATTTTTCTTTAATTTGTTTTTAGATTTTAGAATCCATTCCTTTCGCCTTAGGCTTGTTTCAAAGATAACACAGGTCTACAAAAATAATCTTTCTGAAATTTGATTTGATGATTTTGGCCAATCTTTATGTTTTTTGGTGTGCTGAAGCCGAACATGAGGTCAGTTTTTTTCTATCACGTAAGGAAATTGTTCAATCTCAAGTAAGGGCAGAGGTACTACCATTAAAAGAAAACAGAATTGGCGAATAAGAGTTTTCATTTATTTCCATGATCTTTTATTTATTTCAATGTTGTTTACTGTACAAAATACATAAATGTGTAGAAATAACAGCTTCAGAATTAACAGTGGCATATTTAGTTATTATTTTTATGATAACGTTTTTTTTTTCTCTTGAAAATTTCTTCGTGTTCGTTTCCGGGTGTAGGACTATTCAGATGATTCACGCTGCAGCATCCAACAATAGTCAGCCATCATGTTTACGTTCCATTTGTCCTGATACCTACGTTCCATTTCCTTGATGTCCTGATGGAACCTTTCCCCTTGTTCTTCACTTACTTCCCCTAAGTTTTCCGGAAAATAGTCCACATGCGAATGTAAGAAGTGAACCTTCAAACTCATGTTGCAACCTTGTAATTGAAATGCCTTCAACATGCGTTCCACATCATTGGGATAGCAAATCTGAAAGATTGTAACTCTCCTTTGTACCATAAGCGAAGTTTTTCTACGCAGCTATGACATACTTTGTGAGGAGCCGACACTTTATCTTGATCTCCTATTCTCAAGCCAAAATATGCATAATATACATTTTTGACAAAACCTGTTATATTTCGTTGGTATTTCTTAACTGTGTACTCACCACAGATAAAACAGAAGTAGTCTGGACTAGTAACACAACGACGATGAGACATTTTGTCAAAATGCACTTTCAAACCTTAAAATACGTTCTTAATCACTTTGACACAACTAAGAGACCTCAGTGACTGTGTTCACTTCAGTTGATACTACTGAACTGAGAGAATGAACAGAAATTTAGCTCCAAGTTCCTGATACAACAAGTTCAATCTCATTTAGCTTTAGACGGTGACTACTGAGACCTAACAAGTACGTTCCTGTCTGAACAGGTCGTGCCTAGACACCCTCAGGCCTACAACATCTACTGAGGGAGTCATTGCCTACACCACCTAGTGAAAGATGTGTGTTTATAAAAAGAGAAATCGTTTGGAAAAAAAAAACAAAAAAAAACTACTTACCAAGTTTATGTGTAAAGCAGGCATATTATGTTCTATGGATTTGAAAAAAATCTGTACGTGATAGAGAAAAACGGACTTCATTTTCGGTTTCAGCACACCAAAAAAACATAAAGATTAGCTAAAATTATCTAATCAAATTTTTGGTTGTAGACCTGTGTAATTTTGTTGGCTACAACTTCTATATCGCAGCATTTTTCAATAAAATGGGCCGTTTCTGAACAAAAGATGTTTGCATTTTACGGCGAAAGGATGCGCCAAATCCAAAGATTCGCCAAAATAAACTCGTTTTAAAATTTGATTTTCTACAAGAATCCTCCCATAAAAATGAAATCATTCCATCATTCGAAAGGTATGGTCGCTGGAGAAGTACTGGAGAAGGTTAGGAAGTTGAATATGAACTGAAAGGATTCTTCGGGGGTACCAATTATGGCACACCAAGTCTCAGCCTTGTATTAAAATAATTGGTGATTTTAAGGGGGGGGGGGTGGCACGGGAAGTTGGGATACCCAGTATATATAATTTTGAACTGACAGCATTTTTGTCATCTCCCAGTTAGGATCAATGGGCATTTGGAGAAATGTTTTGAAAATCGTCATGAGTACAATCAATAGCAAATTTCCCTTAAGAGAAGTCTGCTAAAATGTTATCTTCATTCACACACTAGTTAGTTCTTAGCCACCTTCATCAACACATTCAGAGCTTTTAGGAAACCCTGAATGCGGAAGGCATAAAAATTACGTAAATATTTCCAGAGAAATTGCAAAGATTGGTTGTTCTGTGGACCAAGGCAAATGTTTCACAGGTGATTTAAAATTATCAGTGATGTTCTAAAACGCGATACCAGTTAACTCTGGTTTAGATTAGGAAGTTACATAAAACGGCTCTCATTTGGAATATGATTTTGCATTTTTCCATTTGTTTGATATCCATAACAACACTTCAACATGAAGAACGCTATTTTGATGCCATTCCTCTTGTAACTGTACTTGTGAGATGCCGCATTTAGTCCGCCACTCAAGAAATTCAAATTATATAACAATATTTTCAAGAGAGTGAAAAATGATGAAATATTGTGCATACTATATACGAATACGGCGGTATATATATTATGTAGTATACAAAAAAATGAGTTTCATTTCACCTATATTAAGTTGTATTCATAGTTTCTGTGTTAAGTTGCATGACCTCCTCATAGTCATACTCGGCAGTACAAAACCACGCCCTTTGTATTCCAAAAAAAGTCCGTCACGCAAAGGGGTGCGTTAACTAAGCTGAATTCCGACGTGCGCCACATCTTTGAATTTACCTCAAAAAGTAATAAAGTCCGTCACGCAGGGGCAGCGTAAACTAAGTAGATTTCCCACGTGAAGTTTTACAATAGAGACATTTCACGAGAGCCGTGCGATTCAAGGAAACGGCCGAACTAGCTTTTGGCGGGAAAGCAACTCTCGTCTGTTAGGTCAGATTTAATAAAAATGCAAATATCTCGGTTAATATTCAAGATACAGAAAAAATGTACATAACAATATTTATAGTAAATTTAATTTGCAATAAGATTAATTTTGTACAATTTTTCGATCCGACGTATAGTAACGGAGATATTTCGAATTTTGGAAAATCCTCCCCTCTAAACCCCCACTCCTTCCACTGGTCCGATTTCAGCCGTTAACGAACTTGATCTTTCTTTTTACATAAAACGACTAACTATCGAGCTTGGTAACGATCAAACAAAAATTACGACCGCTAGAGCGGTAACAGACAAATATATATATATATATATATATATATATATATATATATACACACAGTTTTGTACGGACCTCATTTTCTACTAGGCTGGATCGATGGACAATTTGAGGAAAAATTTCGAAAATCGCGTCATGAGTACAACCTCAATAGTTGATGTCCCTCAAGGGAAATCTGCTAAAAACTGAAGCTAAAAAAAAATATCCCGATTAATATTCAATAATCTATATATACAACGTTTCCAACAAGCCATAAGTTATATAACATTTTAGCTCTCTCTCTCTCTCTCTCTCAAATTTAATTGCCTATAAATGTTTTTGTATATATATTTTCTGTAATATGAATATTAACCGAGTTTTTACCATATTTTAGTTTTCAGCTTTCAGTAAACCGCCACTCCTAGTAATGTCAGAATAACAGCTGTTTTAGTATGAACCTCTTTATTTTAAGCTTAAATACCAAATTTTGTTTTTATGACCCCTTTATTATGCAAGATACATGGAAATTCGCAGTGACTTGGCAACAACAATTACGTTCTTGTAACGTATATGTTCATTAGATTTATACCATACTCGATATTTTAACTAACTTCAGTGAACGCTTATGATTGATTATATTTGTTATTCGCAGAAATCGGTCGTAGAATTAAGGTGGGTTTTTAGAGGGGGGAGTTTGAAAATTCAAAATTCCCGTTTAATGATCAATTGGATCGAAAAATGTTTTGGAACCAATCTCGTTCAAATATCTATAACCTATAATTGAATCGGTGAGTGCAGAAACCACTTCAGTCAAAAAAATCCGAAAACTCGTTTTCAATGAAAATAACCGTAGAACGGCAAGATGCGTGTTGGGTGCAAAAACTACGTTAGTCTGTTGAGTAGTTCCGTAAATACAGGACGTTTGTTTCTGGCGTTGAGTGCAGAAATAACATTAGTCAGTGACTGACGTTGTTTCTGCACCCATCACTAGATCGCGCGACCAGTCTTGCGTGAACTGTTTTGGAATAAAAAATCTAAAAACTGGGAAATCTGAAATATTCCTGTACCAAGAAGGCGTAGCCCATAAAGGAGCAAATGATATATGCAGCATGCTACTGAAATACATTGACACTAATATTCCATCAAATGTAAAAAAACTGTACCTTTTTTCTGATGGTACCTGCGGACAGAATCAAAATCATACCATGATAAGATTCTGCCTAGCTCTTAAAGATACAGGACGTTTTGAACAAATTTTCCATTACTTTCCGGTTCGAGGGCATTCATATCTTCCAAACGATCGAGATTTTGGTACAATGAAGAGGATGATACGTAAACATGATCGGATATATACACCTGATGAATATGAAGAATTGTGTGCTCAGTCCAGTAACAACTTTCACATCACCAAGCTACTCACCAGTGACATAAAAGATTTTGATGGTTGGTGCAAGGAATATTACACAAAAAAACCCACTAGCCAGAGAATGCCGAGGGAGGAGTGTGCCAAAAGAAGCAAAATTCAAGTTTGCTCCCACCCGATATAAAGAGTTCCGCTATAACTGTGAAGAAAAGGGGGTAATCACAGCATACATTTTCATTGAAGGATTACAAAAGCACAGCTATCAGCTGCTGAGACCTGCTTTCCGTAACGTCGATATTGATTTTCCTTCAAGTATTGCAGCCTACCCATCAGGGAATGTTCCAAACAACATAAAGAAAATGAAAGACATCCAGAAAATGATTGTTCATATTCCTGAAAACTTCAAAGTTTTTTATGATAAACTATTTACCTGGCCAACCACTGAACATGACAATGATACTATCGTCGAGAATGATCTATTTTAAGAGCGTTTCAGTTTGTTATATTCCTGTCTTATGACTTTGCAATACTGTAACTTCATTTCTCATGTAATATGGAAAAATATACATTTGTAAATGTTTTGTGAAATTAATTAAAATTAATATTATTAACTAAAATCGCAAAAACATTAATAACAAATACAAACTTTTAACGAATGGTTATCTTTTTCCAAGTTTCCTACTGTCTGTAAAAACAGTTGAGTGCAGAAACAACAATAGTCAAAATCATAGTTTTAGTTCTCCTGAGCCTAATTTATGTCGAAATTAGGTAATTTTTTTATAACAGCAACATAAAAGCATTTATGACAAAGGAAAAAAAAGTTCTCAAATATTTTAAAATTTGGAGAAGTTATTACGTTTTTCCTCCCTCCTGAAAAATTCGAAATTTGTGACTGGCGTTGTTTCTACACTCACCGATTCAATTGTTTGTCAACCCATTTTTTTGTAACTCAAGTACTAAGTAAGTTATTTGTACTTGCTTGTCTTTAACCTTCAATAACCCCCCCCCCCACAACACAAAACCCTTTTATCATCAATTTTTTTACATAGAATTAGAGAATATGTGGTTAGATGAGATAAACCAGTGGGTTATAATATAAAAATTATTCTGATTAATTATAAATTACGAGTGTCCGGGACAAGCAGAATGACAATAGACAAGACGAAGTCGTACTTACGAGACTTACGATAGGACTCTCACATTTAACCCACTCATACCTCATGACGAGAACCTCTCTGCAGAAGATGTCATGAACCATTAACCATTAAACACATACTGACTAACTGCAGGAACATTGAATACTTAGAGACACCACATAACATGTACTACTTACTGACAGTAGCCCACATATCGACTATACACTAAATCACCTTAAAAATTATAATAATAATATATATATATATATATATATATATATATATATATATATATATATTATATATTATTTATATAATTTTAATAAAACCATTTTAAACTGTTACCTTTAATACTAGTTTAATTTGTTGTTTTTATTACTTGTATTTAATGTTTATTTATCGTCTTTAATTTTTTTAATTGTTGATACAGTTATTAGCAGATTTCCCTTAAGGGAAATCAGCTATTGAGGTCGTACTCATGACGCGATTTTCGAAAAATTTCTTCAAATGTCCATCGATCCTACCCAGGAGATGACGAAATTGAGGTCCGTTCAAAATTATATATATATATATATATATATATATATATATATATATATATATTTGTCTGTTAACGCTCTAACGGTCGCAATTTTTGTTTGATCGATACGAAACTCGAAATTTAACCGTTTTGTGTAAAAAGACAGATCAAGTTCGTTAATAGCTGAAATCGGACCAGAGGGAGGGGGGGTTTAGAGGGGGGATTTTCGAAAATTCCAAATATCTCCGTTATTATGCATCGGATCGAAAAATTGTATATAACCTATCTTATTGCAAATTAAATATACTATAAATATTGTCATATACATTTATTCTCTATCTTAAATATTAACCGAGATATTTGCATTTTTCAGTTTTCAGCAAACCGCCACTTCTACTCATGTTACTAACAATACTCTGCTACATAATAAATCACATTATTGGAAGATAAAATACCAAAAATTGTATTCAAGAGACCTTTATTATACGAGATACATGCAAATATGCCCCAGTGACCCCCCCCCCTCTTAAAGTTTTGGACTACAAAAATTTGATTGATTGAGATAACAATTATTCTGACTCATTATTAATTACAATACTAGATATAGTAAATAGTTCTCAATAAAATTTATGTGTTATATTCTGATATATTTCAGTAATTGTTTTTCTTTCCGGTGTGAGGCGGGCCGACCCGTTTGTTTACATTTCTAACCTAACGCTTCCTGTCGGCAGGTTATTGAAATTTGATGAAACATTTCTTATTTCCGTTTGTATTTATTCACGGTGTTGTTGTGTTACCAGTATGTATATTTATCTATTACTAAACTTCACGAGGGAAATCTGCTTAGTTTACACAGCTCCTGCGTGACGGACTTTCATTTTTCTATTATATTGTTTTTATTGTATTGTTAAATTTTTAGCCAAAACGCCTAGTTTCGGGTGCAACTGAATAAATAAATTAACATAAATTACACGACTAAATATAATAAATAGTTTTCAATAAAATTAATATGTTATATTCAAATATATTTCAGTAATTGTATTTCTTTCTGTTCAGCTCTGAGTAGTTTGCAGACCTGTTTGTTTACAATTCAGACGTTTTCCTTTGGGAGCTTATTAAAATTAGTTGAAAAATTTCTTATTACCGTTTGTATTTATTCACGGTGGTGTTACCAGTATGCAGATTTCTTTATTGTAAAACTTCAAGTGGGAAATCTGCTTAGTTAACGCACCCCCTGCGTGATGGACTTTTGTAACACAAGTTATGTGTAGTCCGGATTACTGAAATTCGATTATTTTAATAGCCATTAGGGAGCTTAGTGAAAAACAAATAATTATGTTTTTGTTATAAGCTGATATTTGTGCCTCTAAAATGTTAACGCCTTCCCTAAAAAGATGGAATTAGCTTCGTCCAATTTATATTTGCTAACCTGAGAACCACCATACTATTGCTACACCAACTTACTGTGATTTCGAGGCACCGGTGCAATATTGGATGTAGATTTTTCGATTTGTTCGTGAAATGAAACTGATATTATTGTATCAGAAGATGATTTTTTTTTTTCTGAAATTCATTAAAATGAATTGAAGATTATACTTTCTCTGTGGGTTCGGTATTCTTCATTTTGCGTTTTTATGGCTTTGTAGAAAATAGAATTTAATTCTAAAGTTTTTGATGATTCTAGGAGGATTTTTCCGACAATTCGGAAGACCTAGACTTCCGAAGTAATAATAAATAACCAACATTGATTAATTCATCATTTTCGTCATATATTGGGTGGTATCGAGGGACATTTGAATTCAATTTTCAAAAATCGAGTCATGAGTACGACCTCATTAGCTGATTTGCCTTAAAGGAAATCTTCTAAAAATTCTTATAACAAAAATCAGTGGGTTATTCCGAACAAGCCACCAACTCTGCCATGAAGAGAACCATCTTTAAAAAAAAGTTTTGATCTGTATATTTGTAAATTTTATTGGGTTTTGAGTCAGTCCCTGAAGTCGAGTAATTTCACCAAAGGTTTATTCTGTCCTAGTTTAAAAGGTACATGGAAACTCCAACGTACAGCACATTCGGTGAAGGGATTTGTTCAAATGACTCACAAGAATTAGAAATATATTTGATCACAAGTGGTGTCCTCTGAACAATTCAGCATTTATGTTATAAGTATGTTTTTGAGAGTTAATTCTTGAGACATATTAAGCACTTCTTGTAAATGAGAACCAAACCCCCAGCACGTGGTACAGATATGAGATTGATTAACTGATAAGAAGGTATTATTTAAATGGAGGATTTGGCAGGGATAAACCATTCGACAGGCAAGATGCAAGCTGTGTACGTCTGCTTCCTCGCTGTTCTGGTGGCTTCGCTGGCAGAAGGTCTGCTTCTCCAGGAAGAGAACAAAGACGATACCCTGGCCCACGTCAAGAAGATCGTCAGCAATGCGAGGAAATACATCGAGAAGAACCATCTGCAGGCCATCCCGGTCAGAGACCTCTCATACGACCACGGGATCAGCAGGGGTAACATCACCAACGCCATTTTCGGAGACTTGTAAACCCTGACCGTCTTGGGCAAGGATCAGGTTCTCAACATATCGACCAAACGCGACCAGACCGTCTATCATTTCGAGCTGAATCTCGGCCTGGAGAAGTTCCTCGTTGGCTTCGACTTCAGCTACAAGTTCTTCGAACTCCGCGGCTCAGGAAAGGTGGCCATATGGGCCAAGAAGAACGTTGCTCTGCTCAAAGGTCACGTGACAAGACGCCTCGACGGCCACTGCTCAGGAGTCTTGGAGAGTGCAGAGTTCAAACAGCTCGGAGACTACGTAACCGACATTGAACCCAAAACTCTTCTCAATGCTTTTATAAGCGCTCTAGTTGAATTTGCCAAGAACAGCTATTTCTCACACGATCTGCCAACTTTCAACAAGGTAGTCGCTGAGGAATTGCAAACCAAATCGTTTAAGAAGAAATTTTCATCTCTTGCTTGTAAATCTGTTGTCTGATTTCTTTCTATATAAATTAATGAAATCCAATTGTATTGTATGTTCCAAAACTTTTGTACAATCTATGTTGATGTGAAATAAACAGATTACTTATAAAGATGCTATTATTCACCTACATATCATCCAAAAGTAAAGATAATAATTAATGGAGAATGTAATTGCCTCTGCATTATCAAGAACAGTTATATTTTCAAATCTTAAGACAAAATACATAAAATGGAGGTCCAAGCTAATAAAAAATCATTCTCTTAAGGATTGAGAAATTAACAAGAAAATATTTATTTATTTGGAGTCAAGCAATTGGAGTAATTTACACCCGTCATAAGATAACCAAATGGTAAAAATAATCCAATTAATTTATTTTTATATGTTGCTTGGTGGAAAAAAAAAGAAATAAAAAGAAAATATATAAAGTTAAATGAACAATGAACGGGAACTAAAAACGAAAAAAGAACAGAACGACAATAATCAACAAAAGTGAAAAAAACGAACGATAGGGTAGCATTAAATCCAAAAACAAAAAATATCTTGCAAATTAACCAGATAATTAAGAACTAGGATGATTAATAACATATAAGGACAATTATAATCTCAATTGCTAAAATTAAAAATATTTTTATAAGTACTTAAAAATTAATATGTACATAAAGAAAATTGTTGTATACTCTAAAAGTTTTTAAAATATTACTCATGCATTCAAAATCACAATCACCCACAAAGTAATATAATATATAATTTTGCAATATATTTGGTATTACAATGTGTTGCAATTGAACCTTTATAATCTATACTTCTCTGAAAATAGGAACAGAGTGAGTATAATACTCAATCTGAAAGAACTTCTAAATGACAAATGTATTCGCTTGGCCGCTTTGTATTGACATATTTAAAACAATAACGCCTATTCAAACTTACATAAATAATTTTATGTTAGTTTGAATAGGCGTTCTTGTTTTTAATATGTTAATACAAAGCGGCCAAGCGAATACATTTGTCATTTAGAAGTTCTTCCAGATTGTAAGGCAATGTATGTATGTAAAGTCGTCTTTAGGAGTCATTATGTAAATGTTTTATAGTGACTTGTCTATTACAAAGGGAAGAAGTGATGCTTCAGATTTTGCGACTACTGATTCCTTTGACGGGATCGGCCATATTGCAGTCCTAAAAGAACCTCCTCTTCTCTTCTTCAAATTTCATCAAACGATAACCATTCCGCCATTGAGTTTTTGATTTCCCTTAAATTACAAACTATTGATAACCCTTCTCGTTTCAGTTCTGTACAGTCTTCATTTCGCAGATTTACCTTAAGGCATAACGCGACATTCGAAACATTTCCTCAACTGTCCATCG
>CM032230.1:138722500-138725000 GCA_019009955.1 Riptortus pedestris
CGATCTGATGCATAATAACGGAGGTATTTCGAATTTTCGAATATCCCCCCTGTAAACCCCCCCCCCACTAGTTCGATTTCAGCTATTAACGAACTTGATCTGTCTTTTTACATAGAACGGTTAAATATCGAGTTTCGTAACGATCAAACAAAACAACCTCTAGAGCGTTAACAGACAAATTAGAAATATATTTGATCTCAAGTGGTGTCCTCTGAACGATACAGCATTCATTTTATAAGTATGTTTTTGAGAGTTAATCCTTGAGACATATTAAGCACTTCTTGTAAATGAGAGCCAAACGCCAAGCACGTGGTAGAGATATGAGATTGATTAACTGATAAGAATGTATTATTTAAATGGAGGATTTGGCAGGGATAAACCATTCGACAGGCAAGATGCAAGCTGTGTACGTCTGCTTCCTCGCTGTTCTGGTGGCTTCGCTGGCAGAAGGTCTGCTCCTCCAGGAAGAGAACAAAGACGATACCCTGGCCCACGTCAAGAAGATCGTCAGCAATGCGAGGAAATACATCGAGAAGAACCATCTGCAGGCCATCCCGGTCAGAGACCTCTCGTACGACCACGGGATCAGCAGGGGCAACATCACCAACGCCATTTTCGGAGACTTGTCAACCCTGACCGTCTTGGGCAAGGATCAGGTTCTCAACATATCGACCAAACGCGACCAGACCGTCTATCATTTCGAGCTGAATCTCGGCCTGGAGAAGTTCCTCGTTGGCTTCGACTTCAGCTACAAGTTCTTCGAACTCCGCGGCTCAGGAAAGGTGGCCATATGGGCCAAGAAGAACGTTGCTCTGCTCAAAGGTCACGTGACAAGACGCCACGACGGCCACTGCTCAGGAGTCTTGGAGAGCGCAGAGTTCAAACAGCTCGGAGACTACGTAACCGACATTGAACCAAAAACTCTTCTCAACGCTTTTATAAGCGCTCTAGTTGAATTTGCCAAGAACAGCTATTTCTCACACGATCTGCCAACTTTCAATAAGATAGTCGCTGAGGAATTGCAAACCAAATCGTTTAAGAAGAAATTTTCATCTCTCGCTTGTAAATCTTTTGTCTGATTTCTTTCTATATAATTTAATGAAATCCAATTGTATTGTATGTTCCAAAACTTTTGTACAATCTATGTTGGTGTGAAATAAACAGATTTTTTTAAATCTTCTTTTAACAGAATCTGAGTTTTCTTTGGGTGAATTACTTATAAAGATGCTATTATTCACCTACATATCAACCAAAGGCAAAGATGATAATTATTGGAGAATGTAATTACCTCTGCAATATCAAGAACAGTTCTATTTTCAAGACTTAAGAGAAAATACACAAAACGGAAGTCCAAGCTAATAATAAATCATTCTCTTAAGGATTGAGAAATTAACACGGAAATATTTATTTATTTGGAGTCAAGCAATTGGAGTGATTTACACCCTTTATAAGATAACCAAATGGTAAAAATAATCCAATTAATTTATTTTTATATGTTGCTTGATGGAAAAAAAAAAAAAGATATAAAAAGAAAACATACAAAGTTAAATGAACAATGAACGGGAACTAAAAACGAAAAAAGAACAGAACGCCAATAATCAACAAAGGAGAAAAAAAAAACGAAAGGGTAACATTAAATCCAAAAACAAAAAAAGTCTTGCAAAATAACCAGAAAATTAAGAACTAGGATGATTAATAACATATAAGAACAATTATAATCTCTATTGCTAAAATTAAAAATATTTTAATAAGTACTTAAAATTAATATGTACATAAAGAAAATTGTTGTATACTCTAAAAGTATTTAAAATATTACTCATGCATTCAAAATCACAATCACCCACAAAGTAATTTAATATATAATTTTGCAATATATTTTGGAACAGAGAGAGTATTACTTATGTAAGTTTGAATAGGCGTTCTTGTTTCAAATATGTTAATACAAAGCGTCCAAGCGAGTACATTTGTCATTTAAAAGTTCTTCCAGATTGTAAGGTAATGTGTGTATGTAAAGTCGTCTTTAGGAGTCATTATGTAAATGTTTTATAGTGACTTGTCTATTACATAGGGAACAATTGATGCTTCGGATTTTGCCATAAGATGCATACTTAAATCATTTATGGGATCGGCCATATTGCAGTCGTACAAGAACCACCTCTTCTCTTCTTCAAGTTTCATCAAACGATAACCATTCCGCCATTGAGTTTTTGATTTCCCTTAAATTACAAACTATTGATAACCATTCTCGTTTCAGTTCTGTACAGTCTTCATTTCGCAGATTTCCCTTAAGATAAATCACCCTTTGAGGTAGTAAACATAACGCGACTTTCGAAACATAACGCGACTTTCCTCAGCTGTCCATCGATCCCCGGAGATGACGAAAATGAGGCCATAAAAAATATATATATATATATATATATATATATATATATATATATATTGTTGCTAAAATTAAATACAGAAGGATTAGCAGAGGGAGTCCCGTATTTGGGAAGTGCGA